>JASDQU010223066.1:2697-12725 GCA_032191745.1 Picea mariana
ATGAGTCTGTTCTCTTGAGAATTGTCCCATATACTTGACTCGCGCTATGCCCTGGTTTAATTTCCCGAAGGCACCTTCTCCCGGGATGTTTCCTCATATTCCAAAGTCGGAGTGAGTTCCTTGAAAAGGCTACCATTATAGTAAACCCATGAGTTTACTTTACCCCTGTCATGTAGTTCATAGTTCGGTGAATTGGGAAGGATTTTCAGTCAGGTCACCAAGCCTAGGGATAGTTACCCAAGAACCCTCTAAAGGATCATGTCATCTGAGTCTGGAAACCTTGTACAAGAAAGAGTAGTTCTCTCAGGTTTCAAAGTCATGGGAGTTTGAATCCCCGAGAGGTTGAATCTCGTGATTCAATCTTAGAAAGGACAGTGAGTCCAGTTATCGAAAGAGAATACCCCATCATTTGGTAGACGAATGGTCGGAATCCTTTCAGAAATACCCCAGATCGGTCAAGACCGATGGATCTAGAGGGGGAGTGCAGGTGTTAACACTTCGACCCCTTCAGCCTTCGCAAGTAGCGATGGAATCCAGGACCATAGATCCAAGGATCTGTCAGAGCTCTATTGACCGTCGATCTTAACCATTGCATAGGCGAGAGAGTGGACTTGACAACGTCCTGAAAGTCCTGAAGTATTCAGAACCATCCATCGGCACAGGACACGTGGTAGTCGGGTAGCATTTCGCTAACTCGTGACTTGGAGTGGTCAAAGGGAAAGACCCCTCGCTTTCGCAAGTCGTGAAATCCTGGTATACGGAATCCTGAATCGGTTTAGCGTGAATAGGTTTCGGTGTTTTGGCACCCGGGAAACGAAAGGGAAAGACCCCTCATTTTCGCAAGTCATGAAATCCCGGTATACGGAATCCCGAATTGGTTTAGCGTGAATAGGTTTCGAAGTTTCGGCACCCAGGAAACCAAAGGGAAAGACCCCTCATTTTCGCAAGTCATGAAATCCCAGTATACAAAACCCCAACGCACTCTGTGGATGAGCCCTAGGTCATAGGACAGGGTCATGTGGTAGAAGGAGGAGGTAGGCACTAGCAGTTAATCAAGGGTCTAAACTCAGGAATCGACATTTCGGGTCCCGAAAGAATGTGGACCGTCCATTTGTAGAGGATGTGTGGTGAAGATCTAAAGTCGTCAGGGTTCTGGAGATCGGGGAAATATGAGTGAAGACCCTGCCAGAATCTTGAAAGGTAGAATGCCGGGATTTAATCCGGGCCGTTGATCAAGTCGACGATCTGGACCATAGATCTAGATGATATCGGGCTTTCGGGTTTCGTGGATTGAAGGAACAATGGTTCCTTGCAACAAGAATCTCGAAAGTCAAGTTTCGGTAGCGCCATTTGGTGTTAGTGTGTGTTCACTGAGGTGGTCATATGGAGTAGGAAAAAGGGGATCCAAGGAGCTCGTTAACCCCATTTTGGGTTTCGGCATTTCAAGTGACAGGGAGTCAGGGAGAGGTCGCTCACAGAAATACCGAAACGCGAAATCCAGAAGTGCCTTTTTGGTAAGGCATGTGGTCATAGCCAATGATCACATGGAGGAGGATAAGGGAAGGGATGGTCTGCACTAGGCCCATAGAAATTCGGGGATTCTGTCCCTCGAAGAAAAGATGAAAAATCTAGGTTGTCGTAGTGGGTGTGTGACATGACCCCCAGTGGCAGCATTAACAACAGTTCTTAAATCTGATGGACATGAAACATCTAGATGGCCAAAATTACACAATGATGACTATGAATTTTCTACTACCTAATAGAAATTGAGTGCAGGAAAAATAGTTCCCAAATTTCATCTCTAGGATGGATTATAATTCCATCTGAGCCATCTATGTGTTCCTTCAAGCGAGCATGCAAAGCTGATATGGGAAGCTCATTACAGTCAGGCAGCAGGACATTTTTGTGTAGAAAATACATAGGTAGTACTGCATAATCATTTTTATTGGCCAAAGCTTCAACAAGATGTTCACAAATACATCAAATATTGCATTGCATGTGCCATGGTCAAGCCCGCCATTAATAAACATGGGATATACACCCCTTTGCCTACACTAGATAGGCCTTGGGAGTCCATCTCCATTGGCTACATGTCTGGTCTACCTTCAACCAGGCATGGGAATGACTATGTCTTCATGGTCATTGATCGATTCTCTAAGATGGAAATTTTGACACACTGCAAGAAGAGCATCACAGTCGATACCATCGCCAAGCTCTTCTTCACACATGTTTCGATTCATTTTGGGCTACCAAAAACTATTATATTCGATCAAGATAGTTAGTTCATGAGCACCTTTTGGTCTATCCTATGGTCGAAGATGGACACCAATATGACCAAATCGACTACCTTCCACCCACAGATTGATAGACAAAAAGAGGTGGTCAACAGGATGATTTTCCATATCCTGCAAATGTATAATTCCAAACATCCACACACATGGGATGAAAGCCTTCTTTACATTCATCATAGCTACAACAGAGCTCTACAAAAATTTATTGGCCACAGCCCTTTTCATGTGTGCTTGGGGTTCCAACCATTTCCCTCTCATTGATGCAACTCTACCCATTACAGTCGCATAAGAAGAGTCCTCCCATGCTCAGGAAAAGGTTGATTGGGAAACCAAATTTGTTGAGCACATTGAGCAAATCCTACAAATATTTCATGATATTGTGTAGAAATCCAATGCCAAGTACAAGTAGTGCCATGATCAGCATCGAGTACCACAAAAATTTTAGGTGGGAGATAAGGTATGGTTGCATTTTTAGAAAGAGCACCTCACTGGACCCCATCGGAAGCTACACCTAATCCATTACAGGCCTTACACTATCACCAAGGTTGTGGGTGAGAATGATTTTGAATAAATTATTCCTCCTTTTCTTGGCTTGCACCTAGTATTTAATGTGGAACTGCTCCACCCATACTTTCCACCTCTTCTGGACACTTCGGATGAGGCCGAGAAGTTGACCCATACAAAAATAAATCATTTATTCATTGAACATGTGCTAGTTTATCAAATCATGGACACCAAGACAAAGGACACTATTGGTTACTTTACTCTTCTATTCTGTCTAAGTTTATTGACCCTGGGTTCATGTCTTTTGGGTTTCCAACAAAGCCTCTAAAAATATCGGCCCTCCTGGTGAACCAAAAGGAAACACGGCACACAGAATGCGTTGTGCAGTCTCACCCGAGATAGCTTTAATGGGTGGTTGTAAGACTCATGTGTTTATAGCCTAGGATTGAGTATGAGATATGAGAACTATATAATGAACGATTATTATATCTTGTAAATGCAGCATACTGATATTCACCACTATACAGTAAATCCAACAGCTTACTCCTTCAAGATCGCAGCAGTACTTAAATAGATGATATAGCAACTCATTCATTAAGAATAATAATAACTACTGAAGACAATAAAGATATGCATGCATCCATCACACAACAAAGATGTTACCTTGGTTCACCCCCTCCTGGGCTACGTCCACAAAGATATGGCTCTTGGCTCTTTTATTATGGTATTTCTGCATCTACAGCATCGTGCGCTTTACAATCCTTCACAATTGGGTAAGATTTATATGAGGCAGACTAGATTGCACCAGGATCCACATCCTGCGACCTAACCCTCAATATATACCCTCCATTGTCTTTTCTAGCTCAACAGAGTATACAAAATAGATCATACAACAAAATATTACATGTCACATCAACTCATGTGTAACTAAAACAGCAACAATAATCTGACCCTCCTTTAATACCTAGGTATCTATATTTATATGTTGCTATCTTTTCAGCCATTACAATACATTACCAAAACCCTAACACTAACGTTGTTAGGTCTTCCCTGCATGCGTACGTGTTGTTCTTCCTTCTGGATGTTGCTTTCCTCATGCATACTTTATTTTCCAAAATATCCTTGTTTTTCTGTCTCGACCTGCCTCCAACAGGCCCCCAACACTGACATGTGGCTCGTCTCAAGCCACATAAACTTTGTGTTCTTCCTTGATCTCTATTGCATGTGTCTGTGCCTGCGCAATCTTCTTCTTGAGTGTGTCCACTATCTGGACTGCAATTTCGTCACTGATCAATTCCACGCACTCTGCTTCAGTCTGTGCTATATGTGCCTTAGCTTCCTCTACTTGTGCCAGGACCTGAAAATTCAACTGGACTGTTAAGGTATTAAACCTCTGATCAAACTCCCAACAGGTTCAGCTACTTTCTGCTTAATTTCCTTCAATTTTGTGATGCATTGTGACTCCAACTTGGGTTTTTTGAACTCTGCAATTAGCACAGTCTTGATCTCATTCAATAGTTTGGGCTATGCAATACCCTGGACAAGTTTCATGTACCAGCTTAGTGCGAGGTCTCTTAGGGTAGTACTAAACTGAGCTCGTTTAACAGCTTCGTCGGTGACATTCTTAATACTCCATACAGCTTCACATAAAAACCAGTGCTAATCAGGATCTTCAGATCCATCTCCCCTAAAGGTGGGTAACCTCATCTCATCTGCCATATATCTTCCTAGTTTTCCTCACTGAGTGTACGTTGAACCACTTGTACGAGTGCTCTGAGTGCTCTGATAACTTAGGTTACTCTAGTTACTTAATGTTGCTGAAACAAAAAGAGGAGTAATAGTACTTACTTCAATGATCTGCGTAATTCCTAAAGTTTCTGGCTCTTCTTGGCGAGGTTCTTCAGCCTTTTCTTCTCTTGGTCCAGCTGATCTTGACTATTATTCGCTCAGTAGTTCTTCCTCTTCTCCACTATAGAACCCTTCTTCTGGTAGAAGAGGTATGTGATCTTTCTCAAACAAGTTCACCAAAGGGACTTCCTTGAAGGTCCTTCCACTGCACGTGTGTCCAACCTCTATTTCATTGTCACTATCTGAATTATTGAACATTATCTTTTCAATTTGACCCACTACTGTATCTTCAAGATGTTCTTCTCATGCAATAGCATCTTGATCTTCAACTTCAGAAAATGCAAAAATTTTCCTCTGTGACTCGACTCTGTCAATAGCAAACTTGGTGATATACCCTCCGATGGTACTATCAAACCAATGATCCACTTCTATTGACATGGAATTATCAACTCTCTTGACCTTCTTGATCAGCGCCGACGTCCAAACCACAGGTGGATTAGATCTGATCTTGAACTGGGTATCTGCTAATCTCGCTAACCACTCGTATATCTCCTTATGAATCCCTCCAAAGAAAATCTCGTGTATATCAGTAAAGATATATCTTCCTAACCAATCCTTTTTACTAACATTAGGGTTCTTGTTCTGGACTTCAATGAAGTCCTTTCCTTGATATTCTATCCACTTTTGAATCTCTGTCTTCGATGGAAACCACCTTGACATTCCCTCAAGAAGATTCATGTCCTGACAACAGAACCATTTGTTGGCATAGGGGCAGACCCAGGGTTCAATATTCAAGAGCGCACCAACAAGCCCTAACTATTGGCCCTTTCGGCAACACCTGCGAGGTAGATGCAATCTCACCTGAAGTAGCTATAGGGGGTTGCACAACACAGGTGTCTACAACTAGAAGGAATGCAGAGTGGATTCAAAACAAAAACACACAATAACCTTAGTATTCTTTATCTTCCTTAAACCTACTACGCAAGTTATACTTCAAATCTAACACAATATCACAATAGCATCCTATCAAATGACAGATAACACAACATCAATCACACATAACACAAGATATATGTGGTTCACCCTCTCCCTAGGGCTACGTCCACAGAATTGTTCTTTATAATATATAAGATGGAAGCATACAGTTCTATATGCACTCTTAGCTAGCAAATATTCTCTTCTTCTATCTCTTTCTCTCTTTCTCCCTTCCCTACGCACCCAGTTGCAGGATTGATCTTGGCACCCAGCCAAAGATCTTACAATACCAGAAGGCTCTTACACTTAACACTTCTCTCTCACGTAGCAATAATCATTCGTATCAATAAAAAAACTAGAACAAACCCTCTTCCCTCATCTAGGTTCTTATTTATACATTATAATATCTCACCGACAGCCTTAGGCCGAAACCTAAGTGCCAAAAACCCAGGTTTCTAAAACCCTAGGTCAACTTGACCCATGTTTTCAGGGCTTCACCAGCCTGTCTTTCCTTTCTTCTCGCACGGTGCTCCAAAGCATCCAACGATGGATTTTTCCTCTTGCTGATTTTTCCACGATTTCTCTTCCTTGTTGATATGTCATTCTCGATCTCCTTGTCCAATGGCTTGTTCTCTTAGACTTCGCTCCATATTTTCTACTCTTTTTCTCACTTCGACCCAGTCTCAGTCACTGTGTCTTCTGCACAATTCGCATTTTTCCTTTTCTGCCTTATCTTCGCTTACTTCCATATCCAAGGGCCAACAGTGCCCTCTATGCACTGAGCTACAACTGTGACAACTCCAGCTAGAACTTCCTCCCTGTGACATTTTCTTAGCATCTTGCAAGCTAATATTTTTGCGACATTGTTGATCCTCTTGATAATGATCCCTCTTGTCCCCCTGTCGGTTCCATACTTTTTCTTCATCTCTTCTGCTAGCACCTTTTCCATGGCTTTTTAATCCAAAAAATGTGCGGGATCCATGCCCCAAGATGGAAATCCTTTTATGCTCACAATAAGCTCTACGTCTATCAAGACAATTTTGTCCAACCAGATGTCCCCTATATGTGTGATTTCTAACAATTTTTTGATGCACACGATTGCGTACTGACCTCTGCCAAAATGTGGTAGGTCCACCAGACCTAAAATTCTTGTCTTCTTTAACCCTGTTTCCCATGGGAGTGGTTGATCAACTAGTTCTCCAACTCGATTTGTGCACAAAGTATCTAAGTAGACCCTCTTTGCAAGTTCTGGGAACTTGTCTGTCTCTGATATATCGTGGTTCGAGTATTTGAGCTTCCTTATATGACCCAGCAGGTCTGGTCCTACCTGTACCCCATCTGGTATATGCAGTAGAACAATTTCTGCTACAAGTTTCTTGCGAGGTGACTTAGGTATCTTTATCTTGTCTTTCTTCAGTGCTGGTGGCTGGCTTGAAGTTCCAACGGCTTCCGATTGTTCCTCAATATACCATTCCGGCCAACATGTGACATCTTTGACCATTACTTCTTGTGGGTGGTCTAATATGGTCATTTGACACTCGTCTGGCTAAACTGTTCATTCCATATTTAGCCTCGTTCCATTGATTTTCAGAGTTGCTTCGATGTCCTCTGGTTGTGCCTCCTTCAAGGTTTTTGTGTCTTAGTTTTGTGGCTCCTGTACTTCTTCTGGTATATCTACACTAGTGCCCTCCAGTGTTGGTTGTTTGATTTATTCAAGTATAGTTGTAGGGTTCACCGGTGTTGTGTCTGGAGATGGGATTTTGTCAACATTGACGATCTCCGATGGCTACTGTTCCCCTTCTTCCACTTGTACCCGTGACCTGGTCTGAACTCTAGTTTTTCTGGAAGTTTGGCTTGCTTATGCTTGCTTTATCGGTGCCATGGCGGTGAATGTCCAGTGTTTGCTAAATTCGAATGGTCTCTATGATCTCTATGAACTCTCTCTATTATTTTTAGCTTCTATCGCTCTTTGTCTGCTCTCTTTTTGCAAATAGACTGTTTCCTCCCACGTCTGTGTGTTGTATGGGCATCCCATGAAGATTTTTGAGGAAGCTTCCTTAATTATGGGTTCAATGCACCTCTGATAGTTTCATACTTTCCATTACTCTACCTTGTTTTCTCTTGTTGGCACGATTAATGTGGTGTCCCATCGGTCCTTTATGTCCTTTAATTTCACCCACTTCATCTTGTCGTACTGCTTTTGTCGACTTTCATTTTCCCACTTGTTTCCCTTTTGACATGACAGTTTTCCTTATCCTCGTTGATTTTGTGTTCCTAAGTATTCATGCCCTTTCTGTCTTTCGGTGCACTACGCCTTTGTTGGTACTGTTTACAATTTTGATTATTTTTTTTATTTTTTTTTACTGTGTAGTGGGTGGCCGATTGTCCTTGTACGTGTTCAGTCGACTACCATTAATCATCCCTCTAATTTCTAAGCCTGATAAGTCCCTCAAATGTATATCTCCTCCATCTATGACAGATTTTACTCCGTATGTTTCTAGCCAATGCTGAGCTTTCATGGGTGTTGAATCAATTTGTTGTCATACATCAATACTAGATCTCCTTCCTTGAAAGTTTTCTTCTTTATGTGTCTATCATGCCAAGATTTTTCTCTTGCTTTATGAACCTATTGGTGGAACCCTGCTAAGATCTTATCCTCATATATGGTCATCAAATGATTTAGTCTCTCTTCTACTGCGCCTCGTTCTTTCATATGTGTAATTGCTACTACGTGCAAGCTTGGTACTAAAAATTATAATGCCACCACTACTTCTTGGCCATAGACCAGTTTAAATGGTGTGTGCCCTGTCAATTGTTTTCACGTAGTCCTGTAGGCCCATAATACTACTGGTATTTTGAGGTCCCAGTCATCCATGTTGACGTTACAGATCTTGGTCAGCGCATTCTCCGGGATTTTGTTGAATTCTTCCACTATTCTATTTGCCTGTGGGTGGTATGGTGTTCTCTTCTGATGATGGTTTTCAAACTCTACAGTCATAGCGTTGATGGTGTTGTATATTAAGTGTGTGCCTAGGTCTCTCATTAAAACTTTTGGGCATCCAAATCGAGTGATTACTTGTTTGAATAAAAAGTGTGTTGTTGTTTCTACGCTGCAATCCTTCACTGGTGCGACTTATGCCCATCTTGTTAGGTACTTTGTCATGGTGATAATCTACCTATATCCTATTCTTTTTGTTGGTCGGTTAATTGTTCCTACAAAGTCTATTTCCCACTTATCGAATGCCTGCAATGTTACTTGTGGTCGTAATGGAATCTCATCCCTTCTGTTGGGTTTTCCTACCCTTTGAAAGACATCGCATCTTTGACAGTATTCCTTCGAGTCTCTGTGAATCGTCGGCCACCATAGTCCTGCACGCAATACCTTCTACACGGTATCTTTTTCTACATAATTCCCTCCTGCTATTCCCTCATGGGATTCTGCTAAAACTCTTGTTCTTTTGTGTTCTAACACATATCTTCGCAAGATGGTATCTGCCTCCAATTTGTATAAGTGTCCTACAATCAGTTCATAGTCGGCAGCGCTGACTACCAGGTTTTTCTTCTGCGCGGTGTTATATTCTTGCGGTGTAGTACCTATGCTCAAGTACTGAATGATATCTATGAAGTATTCATCAGCGATCTGGATTGAGAATAATTGTTCATATGGAAAGTTGTCTTCTAAATTCATAGGTTCTTCTCCATTTGTGACCCTTGATAGGTGGCCAGGTCCTGCGTTCAATTTACCTGGTTTGACGATTACTTCAAATTCAAATTCTTGAAATAGCAGTAACCATCGACAGATTCTCCCCCCAAACACTGGCTTGTTGACTAGTTATTTCAAGGCTGAGTGATCTTTGAACATCTTAAAGTGTTTTCAAAATGCATAGACCATAGCTAGGCCTTCCTTTTTTGTAGTGTTATAGTTCTACTCCGATTTTGACAACTTTCTTCTCGCAAATGCTATGGGGTGATCCAAATCTCCCTCTCATGGATGTGCCAAGATAGCTCCAAGGGTTATGGAAGATGCATCTACATGCACATGGAATGCCTTCTCCCAATCTGGAAATACTAATATCAGCACGGTGACCATGTTTTCCTTCAGGGTATCCAAACCGTGTTTGCACTCATCATTCCACTGAAACTTTGTATCCTTTCTTAACATCTTTTCCATTGGGGAAATAATCTTCTTGTACCCTTTGATAAATTTCATGTAGTATCCTGTGTGTCCCAACGTCGCTCTTAGCTAATGGACTGTTTTTGGTGGTGGTAAGTTAACAATTACTGCAATCTTTGTAGGATCTACTGGTAAACCTTGTTTGCATACTATATGGCCCAATAGTATCCCAAACAGTGTTTCAAATATGCATTTATTTATGTTCAGTGATATTTGGCAGTGCCTACATCTTTCTA
>JASDQU010223068.1:0-17671 GCA_032191745.1 Picea mariana
TGTAAAGGCATAAACAAAACCAATAGTTGGATCAACTTGATCAAATATAGAACATTGATCGGAGTTGATGGAGATGGATTGGGAGTCGTCGATCTAGCTCAACCATGGGAAAAAAATTGGCTAAGACAAATATATCATGTTGACACGAGCCTAGACCTATGGAAACTTTTTATTTGCTCATGATGATGATGACATAGCTAAGATACCTAACACATGTCACCTAAATTGGATATGCATTTGGGTACCTTTGGTTGGTTCCATATGTCCACATGGTAGTCTATGATTGGATCTGACAGTGCTTTGATGGCATGCTGATGTGACACCTGGCCGGGAGGCTTTGATACCTGGGAGCATATATGGACCATTGATCGGTACCACTTGAAAAAGGTTTGAGAGACTATCAGGACCATCCATTTTGGGTGCCCCATCGGAGTGGTTAGGATATGGTCATTCAACATGACTTAGACGAGGGAACTCTGAGGGAAAATCTCAACCATCGATCTGGAGCTGCAAGGGCAAGTCGGACAATGCACAAGAGCCTTCGATCTGAATCAACAAAAAAACTGATATCACTAAGGAAAAGATCATAATGTTAATGTTACACTAGACATGTGGAACCTTCTTATTAATCTGTGATGGTGTTGATCTCACATATAGGAAGGACACATGTCATCCAGTTTTGAGATGTTTACATATGCATCTGGTGGTTTCCACATGTCCACATGGTAGCCACTGGTTGACTTTGACGATGCTATGCTGGTGGGATGGAATGACACCTGTCCAAACAAACTCCAATTCAAAGATAATATATGGACCATTGATCGGTCTTATTTGAAAGAGGTCCAAGAGAAGATCTAGATTGTTGATCGGTCTCATTTGAAAGAAGTCTAAAAAAATATCTGGAGCATTTATTAGAGGTCTGAGGATAACAAAGAGTCATTGATCTAGGGTTGCGAGGGAGAAAAAATAGCTAAGGCATGAACAATATTCCACTAACATCACCCTGGATACACGAAAACATTCCATTTTCCCACGATGGAATTGATGTGGCAGGGGAACATGACATGTGTCATCCATTTTTTATATGCTTTGGGGAAACTTTTGTGGGTCCTACATGTCCACATGGAATCTCTACATTGATTATGACATTATCCCATTGTCACACCAATTTGTCATCTCTTCTACATTTCACTGATGATGAAATCATCATCGACACTCTAAAAACTTGCATCATGGGTTTCTCCTTGCATTTTGCTAACAACGATCTACACCCTGATCTCCATTATTTATATTTCGTCAAAATGAGGAGATTCCTTGATCTTTTACCAAAACTAGGAGAGTCATTGATTTTTTGTTGATACCAGGAGAGTCATTGATTTGTCATTGAATCTAGGATATTCATGATGAAGTCATCCTAAACACATGGCACCTTCTCATTAATATGCACTAGCAATGATCTGGAATTCAGGTAGGACACATGTCACCTAATTTTTAGATATTGACTTATGTATGTAATGGGATCCACATGTCCACATGGAAGCCGATGGTGGACCCTAGCGATTCTCTTCTGGTAGGCCATGTGTAATGCTGAGTTGGCACACTGTGGTCAAGGATCGAATCTAAGCCATTGATCTCTCAGGACAAGGTTGATGGCATGATGGAATATGGACCATCCATCAAAGTGCACCATCAGAGTGCTTGAGGCTTGGATCCAAATGTGACTCTGACAAAGGGACAATCTCGACCGTTGACTTGAAAGCGAGCGTGTGAAGGGATATGAGCCATCGATCTTTTAGGGTCCGAAAAACCATTGATGTTTCACGTGTAGGCCACAATCTTGTTGTAATCTCCCTACCAATAGACTTGGGGCCTTTTTGTGTGCAACAAGCCAATTTTGGACCTTCAATAAGAACTCAAGGGATTTGTTTTTCCTTATGTGTACAAGGGCATGGATTTTCTTATTGTTTCTTCATTCTTCCATAGGAAAGTTTGACTCTTGACTTCTTAGGGGATATAAATGTTGCCTTTTCTACCACTAATTTGTCCAATCACAACTTAGCCACTACAATGAACCTTCATATCTTTGACCAGAACAAATATAGTACTAATATTTGGCTCCAGTGAGGACAATATACCCCTATGGTATAATGAGAATTGTAGAAGAAGTGATTTCTTCTGTTGGTTTATGGAGTTTGCCCAAAAAGATACATCTCCTTCAGACATAAAAATTGATCTGATATGTGACACAAAAATGGTCAACCAATTATATTTTTAGAAACCTACCTATTTTTTGAAGTAACGAATGGTGAATGAAGTAAAATTAAAAATTCATGGATAGAAAATGAAAAGGAATTATTTATGTACAGGGTAAGAAAAACTTGCAGTGATTAGTACTACAAGAAGTGCTTAAGGAACCTCTCATTTATAGGATCCCCAAACAATTATCCATCCAGCTGGGATAAATCATAAGTGTTGTTATATTGGACTGCAACCACTTGGAAAGGTCCAAGCCAAAGATTATAAATTTTTCCATGTTTTCCTTTAGATTCTCTTCAGGAATCCCATTTCAGGACCAAATCCCCTGTCATGAAATTTCTTTCCTTGGTCCTTTTATCAAATATTTCTTTTATTATTTCTTGGTGAAATTAAGACTTTATCTGAACTTGTTCACTTACTTTTTGAACTTCAATCAGTTTATTAACTATTCTTTGCATTTCATTTGATTCTAAGTCCTCTTCTTGTAGTGATTTCATCGAGGGGAGGTTGATTTGAATGGGGAAAATGGCTTCCAAACCACACACTAGCTGAAAGGGTAAAGTTACAATGGCCCTCTTAATGGTAACTCTTTCTGCTCAGACAACATATTTCAGGAGGGAATCCCATGCCTTCTTGTTTTGAGATACATTTTATTGACAATCTTGATAAGGTTCTTATTGGAAGATTTAGCCAAACCATTTCCCTATGGCCTGACAAAACTTAACTAATTTGGCAAATTAGAAAGCCAAAGGATTATCAACAATGATCTTTCTTGGACACCCAAATATGGCAAATATACTTTCCTCTAGTAATTTTATGATGACTATATCGGTGGTTTCCCTTGTAGGTATGGCCTCCACCCATTTTGTGAAATAATTTGTGGTTGTCAAAATCTATTTGTGTTGTCCACTTGAATTTAAATTAATCTTTCCAATGAAGTCTAATCCCCATCATTGTAAAGGTGTCTCAACTTTGATTGGTTTTAGTGGGAGGCATAACAACTTTTGATTTCCTGCAAACCTTTTACATTCTACGCATGCTCGAATCAAACAATTTACATCAGAAAATAAAGAGGGTCAATAAGTGGCTCTCTAAGCATGGAGAGCCCCACCCACACCCTTATGAAACTCAATTATTTTCCCCCCGGTTTCTTCCTTAGTGAGGAAATTTAAAGGGATTCCCATGGGTCCTTCCATAATAGTTTTTCCCCCCAAAATGTAGTACCTTACAACCTTAAGCTTAATATACCTAGGCCTGGCTTTATCCCATGCTGGTGATTATCTAAAATTTTGCAAGTAAAATATGATGTCTTTATACAAATCATATTGATAAAATTTGGCACTTATCCCTAGGAATGGTTCTTGTGTTTCATCCTCTTCACACTCTTCTGCTACGATGTTTTCTAACAATTCATTCGAGTCTAAAACTTTGAAGTTAGATATAACCAACAATTTGGCTAGTCCTAACTCCTTGTCCTTTTATTAACTTTGTGGGATTGGTTTCTATGTCGTACTCTTGAATCTTAGCAATCCATTTTCCTCTTCCTCCCTCATTGTCTGGCTGTGTGATAATTTCATTTATAGTAATGGTAGGTACATAATCCAATATCTTAGAGTGGAGTATATAATCTATGAAAGCCTTTAATTCTTTGACTAATGTATAATCGTTTTTTTCCATGCTACTATTCTTTATCTCAACATCTCTCACGGCCTTTTTGAAAAAGGATATGGGATGATCTTGGTCTTTTTCATTTTAATGAACCAACACAACAACTATCATATGTGTTTATGCAAAAGAAAAAATGAGAAAATCCTTATCATAATTCGGCATAATCAGAATTGGAGACTCTCCCAAGGATTCCTTGATCTACTAGAAAGATTATTTGGATTAATTTGTCCACTTGAATTCATGGTCCTTTTTCAACATGTTGGTAATATGGTTCACCATTTCAACAAAATTGGGGACAAACCTTCTCAAAAATTCTATTTTACCTAAGAAAGATTGTACATCTTTCGTATTCCTAGACTGAGCATTTTGTTTGATTTCCTCCACCATTTATGGATCTATCTTCACCCCTTATTTGGATACTATATGGCCAAGAATATTCTCTTATTCCATATAAAAATAAGACTTTTTGGGGTTCAAGGACAACCCAAAATTCCTACACTTCACAAAGGTTTGCCTTAAATGCTTGATGTGATCATTTTTTGTCTTAGAGAAAACAATCATGTCTTCAAGGTATATGACATTGAACTTGTCTCTCTAACCCACAAAAGCAATGTCCATAGCTCTCTGAAAAGTTTCTCTTGCATTTATGTTGGCCCTTGACCAAGTTTTGAGGAACACTTGGTCATATTTGACCATTTTTGGGACTTCGACAGCCTATTGAAGACGAAGCGCAAAGAGAAGCAGAGATTGCAGAAGCTAGAACCCCTTTTTGGGTTTTTGGGAATATGTAATGGGAAAGGGATGTCAGCCCGTGGGTTTACCCACGCTTAGGCCCACTTTTGTAATGTATAAATAGATATCTAGGCGATGTAAGTAAGAGAGAATATTATCTAAGGGATTAGTGCTAGAATTGATCTATGTGATTGACTTGCAGAGCTGAGTGCAAGTGTTGTAAGTGTTGAGTGCATAGATTGTAAGGAGGCTCTATGCTAGATATACGCAAGGAAGGAGGATTTGGCAAGGTGCATGTAGATCTCATGTGCTATGCAGAGTAGGATTTTGATAGCTCTGTGTTGTAACCAGATTGAATGAAGCTAATAAAGAAGAAGAGTTGGTGGATTTATCCCCAGGGTCAGGGTGAATCACGCAAATCTATGTGTTATGCTCTGTTCTTTGACTTGATGTGCTTACCTCTTCTTTGGATAAGTGCTTTGATATATTTAGACAGATATACTTATGTTTTGTGCTTCGTTAGATGTGTATGGATAGTAAATCTGATATATATTAAGATGCTTAGTGTTGATTTATTGTATCTGATCTATTTTATTGTTGTTAAGTGCTAAATTACCTTATATCTAAGTGAATTCTATGAAGCTCTGTGCTATCTATGAAGTATAATAAGGTTTGAATATTGATGAATGATCTATGCTAAGTGCTTGCTAAGTGTTGTAATCATAGACCTGTGTCCCAACTAAGGTTGCAGACACCTGAGTCTTGCAACCACCCATGCCTCTACCTGGGGTGAGACTTCATCTGCTTTGCAGGTGTTGTTGAAAGGGCTGGTAGTTAGGGTTTTGTTGGTGCATTTTTGTAGTGTTGAACCCTGGGCCTGCCCTTTTGCCAACAATTTATCAGACCAAAAGGAATTTTTTCATACATGAAATTCCCCCATGGTGTTGTGAAGGATATATTGTCTCTGTCATCTAGGTGCATGGCCACTTGGTTGTATCCTGAAAAACCATTTATCATGGATATCATGTTTTCCCCTACTACTTTCTATAGTATATGATCCATCTTTGGCAAGGGTTAGTTATATTTTAAAGAGAATTTATTCAAGTTCATGAAGTCCACACATAGCCTTGTTTCCCCACTCTTCTTTATCACTAGAACTAAATTAGAAACCCATTCAGAGTACCTTAAGGGAATAATAATTTGGACATATAATATGTTATCACCTCTTTCTCAATGGTATGAAAAAGAAGAGGATTAACTTTCCCGAGCTTCTTCTTGAAAGGTTTAGTACCAGTCTTGAGGGGTATTCGATGTTGGATGATACTAGTATCATAAGTTTTTAAGTACTCATATATCCATGCAAAGACATCCATGTACTCTTTGAACAACTTAAAATACTATGCCCTATGATTAGTAGGAATATTTGTTATAGGAAAATTCCTCTGTGGACTGGTGAATATCCTCTTAGATGCTAGACCCCTACTACCAAGACAGAAAGATGCAAATGGACACTAACATCCCTTTAAATGTAGTTAAACTAGAAAAATGAAAAAGAGGAAAAAATATGATGTACCTTTTTATGAAGCTTGTCCTCGCTTAATCCAAGATGAACTTGATCTCCAAGCTTCTTAGTGATATCTGCAATCCAACGAACAATGAAGAAAACATAGAATTCCTACTCTATCAAGATTAGTTTAAACTAAATTTATCCATAATAGACAAGTTTATGCAACAATACACAAACTTGAAGGAAATAGGCCAAGCATATATTAATGAGAACATTAAAAGGTACTTACAATATGTATATGTAGTTGCAACAACGTCTCCAAGTTCTCCTTGTCCAACCCCTCGCTCAAAAGATCGAGGATCATAATGAAAATACTTTTGTTGATTATTCACCTCCTCTTCACCATGATAATGCCTCCTTTTATAGGCTTTGAGAGGCTCAATCACGTTAATTATATTTGGAATAATTTGAGGATATAACTCCATCAGTTGTGGAATCTCCCTTAGTTGTGGCCTAAAGATTGGATTCGAGCCAAACCAACTCAAATCATCTCTAGCTATCTTTATAGATAAGGGGTATTTCTTCCCATGATTCTCTCAACCAATCGATGCTCCCTCGAAATGGGTGATAGAGTGTTGCAAAGCTCCATGCTATATGGATAGAGAGTGCTAGTTCTCCCTGCATATTATCAGGGGGGCATTGATATTCTGAAAGATCATTAAGATGAACAATTCTCAAGGAATTTTTTTTTATTTAGTTTGTCAAATGATGTGGTTTCTCCTTCCAACATGTTCTAGAGGATCTAGCAAGTGTTTCCATAGTGTCGTTCGCAATGCGACATTTATGACACTTGTGACAAAAGTGTGACACTTGCGACAATGAGTATGTGACATTATAGAAGTGAGGAATTTTGACATGTAATATATTTCCCCCCAAAGTGTGAAGTCAGAAGATGGAAGATGATGACTGAAATGCTTTGTATATTTTCAAAGTAAGGGTATGGAGTCGGAGAACTTGGTGGAAGTTGCAAACAAACATCAAACAAATGTTATCAAGTGTTTCAAACCCAAGGCAGGAATACTTATGCTTGGGTAACAAAGAACTTAAGGTATGGCCGCCAATAAATACACTGCAGATCCATGATGATACTAACTAAGGGTATAGCCACCAAAGATACAATGTGGATCTATACCTCCATGAAATGAAATGATCGTAGCCACGAGAAATATACAGTGGAGCTACAAGATGATAAAACATAGCCACAAACCAATACAATGTGGATCTATGTGAAAATTTATATATCATCATGCACAAATGATCTCCTTCACAACCTGGGAAAAGTAGATAATAGAGTGAATTCTCAACCCAGGGTCTTCGTCCCAATCTCGATGTGGTACAAATCTATCCATGTGAATATATTTTTTGATTTATAACATGGTATAAACCACTTGATTACCGCTCATTGAGGTAAACCGTTAGCAATTGCTAGGGAAATCACCAATGATGTCAATGACTCCCAAGGTACCCTAGTACAATCTAATGAATCTGAATAAATGATCTGAAGTTGAACATTCGTGGAATAATCCGATCATATTTCAATGATGTAAACCTATTGTTGGAGGTGAGGAGGCCTACCATTAAGGCATGCAGGTCCAAAGGTACTAACTGGTCTCTAATTCTAATTCCTAGATGATGTGTTGAAGTCGACAGGAAAATACTCATCGAAGGAGGGCCTTGATGTATCCCCATCATCGACACAAAAATAACATAGGAAAGAGATGTAATATGATGAATCGAATGAGTATGGACTGACATGGGTATTTAAATTGAAAATTTGTGATGGTTGAGTTTTGAGGTGGATACTTCCCTTGAAAACTGAGGCACGACATGCGACTTGGCATCATAAACATAACGTGGAACAAAACATAATGCATCATATGCTATGACATTTTTTGGATGACCCAAAGGAGTGGAAAGACTCATAGTATTGGTTTAGTGCATAGGTTTAGTAGATTATCCAAGTGTTCAAAATTCAGGTAAAACAAGTGTCATGTTCAAGGACGACTACAAGAGTTACTTGTAACAATTCTTAAAGACAGCTTGACCTACTTCCTTGAATTTTTTCGCCCATCTAGATAGACGAGTACCTCTTTTTATTTTAACGAGCTCGAGGAGGATAACACATGATCGATATAAATCACCTTTGGTAAGTCCCTCTTCCTTTGTTTAACAAACTGGAAGAAGTAAGGGTTTGGTCATGTATGGGCCCTTCAATGTGTGATTTTAGCGAGTCCAGAGAAGTAAAACTTGGTGATTTTTCATGTTTAGAGAGTCTGAAAAGAACTTAAAGGGGACTCCAGGGTTTTCCTTTTTCATCATTTTAGTCTATGAAGTCCGAAAAAAAGATAAACTGCTACTCGGGACACACCCTTTCAAGACATTCTAATGAGTGTGAAAGGAAGCAAGATCACTCGACGATCTTTTCATGTTTAGAGAGTATGAAAAGAGATTAAAGATGACTATAGGGGTTTCCTTTTTTGTGTAACCTTTACGAGTTCAAAAAAATGATAAAAGTCTACTCGGTTACATTCTCATGTTTTTTTGAGTGCAAGAAAGAACAAAGATTGTGCTCGTCAGTATCAGAAGGTTGTCGAAAAGATGTTTCTTCAAATCATGTAAATATAGATAGTTTTGGTCCCAAAGCATTAGTAACTTCTCAAAAAAATATTAAAAACCCAAAAATGAATTTATATTAAAGAGAAATAGAAAAAATTAAACCTATCAAATAATCAAATAGGTCAAAAAATTTATTCACCATTTGATTTTTACCAAACTCTACCACATTTGGAATTTTCCACCTTTGGGAGGTGTTTTTCAAGCTGCGACTATGAGAGTTGTGATTGATCATTTCTAGTTCCTTCAAGACTAGGTTGTTCATCTTTCCTTTCTCATCATTTTTTACAGTTTGTTTCTGTGTTTTTGCTTATATTTTAAGCATTTTGGGCTCCTTAGGAAGCCCTAGGCATCGAACGAGATCGGTGCCCCCTCAAAGTGTTGAGGGAAGCGCCAATCGATATTTCAACACCATGGTGCACATGATTAGGGAGCGCTAGCGCTCTGTAGGAGTGTTTAAGGGAGAGCTAGCGTAGAACTCAAAAATCTTTTGTCTTTTGGGCTAAAAAGAAACAATTTTCTTCCATAAAAATTTGACTAAATATGTTTAAATGTTTGTATTTGCAGATTTCACTGGTCATTTAGCCATGATAGAGTGGAAAGAGTGCGAAAATGAGTTCGATGACATTTCCTCTCTTCAAATCCCTCAAGCAAGGGTAGCTTTGCCAAATTACGGGTTACTCAATTATTTTAAGCTCCAAAACATGAGGAAGGAAGTACTATTACTTGAGTACTTGATCGGTTTATTGGACGATGTCAAACAAGCATTTCACATTGGACTGCACACGCTCGAGATTGAGCTTGATGATTTCTATTTTCTAATGGGGATATTGAGGAGATTTGATCCTATCCTCTTGTCTGGACACCGAGAAAATCCTCAACCAACTGAGGTTTATGTTGATAAGCATTGTATAATGAGATCGCGATTGGTAGGTGGCCTAATCGTGATAAAATATGTAAGGGACTTCGCACTTTGGTTGATTTTGTTCACCATCACCAAATTGGTGGGTAGTATTAGTGCTCATTTGGCCTCAAAATCATAGATGTCATATGATTTATGGTGTTTAGAGCCGAAGTTGTTTAATTGGAGTGCAGGATTCCTTCGAAATGTCAAGGAACAAACATGGAAGTGCAAGACATGCAGACAAAAGAAATTCAGGTATGGTTATTTTATAGTTTTTTTATTCTTAAAGTGAGTTCCTCAGATGTAGCCACAGGTTGCATTGATAGTGTGTCTTGTGACTGAGCCTCGTATGGAGAGGTGGACCAGTCTATCCCCTATATTGGGGAATGAGTCTTCAGCATTTAGATTTATAGTTGACTTCTTCACTTGGTGGAGGAGATAGTTAGTCGTTATTGAGGACTTCCCTTATGCTAGATTGGACTTCTGAGGTAGTGCAGACTTGGTGCTCCCCGAGGGAATCCAATGGGATACGTCAGGTACGAAACTAAACCTTGCCACGTATTTTTGTTTTTGTATTTTATATTGTTTTTTATTTGTACAATGAGGGATTTAAAAATATATTTTTTTCATCATGCAGACAAAGGCGCATCACGTTTGGCAGAGATGTTAGCACTAGGGTGTTGTGGAGATGCTTAGGTAGCAGTTGAGCATGAGGTTTCTATGGGAGGAGTTTGATAGGTAGAGAGGAACCTATGAGGTTTGACCATGGGTATCCCACCTCTCAGGAGGCAATACATGCCTCTCCATTTGTAGCGACACATAGTTGGGGTTCCTGAGAGTCTTAACTATTTGCTTCATTGGGTGGCCCATGCAATAGTGTGCTTCACAAAGAACAATGTGATAAAAGAGGATGACTACGATCCTCAACTAATTTTCTAGCCCTTTATGATGATGTGATGGGAATGAAGACCCAAAAAAAAATCCCTGTTATGTACCTTTTGACGATGTATTTTAAAACAAACTTTTTCTATTATGCATCTATATATATATCTGAGTTTTGTGGTGCCTATCGATGTTGCATTTTATCTTATGTGATGTTTTTTGTGTACATGTGATTCATGTTTTTTTTATTTATTTATTTATTTATTTATTATCTATGCACAAGATACCGATCCAATATGTAATTAGCTAACAAATCCAATGTTGCATTGAGTTATCTCAATATGTGCTTGTATTGGAGAAATTCAAACGATCTTTTGAGATGGTGAAATCTTAGGTGGAGATGTAGTAAAACTGGGTTGCGAACTACATAATATCGATTAAGTTGATAGACCACGAGTCGAGAGTCTAGGTTAATAATCAGATGAGTTGTACCTAGAGAGGAAGCTTCAGTTAAGAGTCTGATGACGACATGATATTATTCCATGTTATTGGTTGTCGATCCAAGGCAAATTCCTCTTGAAATCACCAACTCACCAGTGTGGTAAATGACCCAAGTTGCAGAAGCAATGTTCTTGGTGTGTCGACTAGCGCCATTTGCAAACCCAACAAAGATGGGAAAGGGAGATGTCATCTACGCATGAAATCACAAGACAAAGTATAAGAAGCTAAGACAAAACTCGTGCACGCAAGAGAAAAGACACACCAAATCAAAAGTATATAGTACAATAATTTACAATTCACACATGCCAGATGTTCTATGCATAGTACTTCTTGAGGTAAATCCCATTTCTGGGCTTACCAAGAGATATTCCGTCGTAGTCATCCAACTCATAGGTGCTTCTACGTAGTACATGTTTTATGATATAAGGTCCATGCCATAGAGATTCTAACTGTCTTGTCCCCAACTTATCGTGATCTTGGTCATAAACTAGGACCAAGTATCCTTCTACAAAATCACGAGGTTGAATGGATTTTTCATATTGACTCTTCATTTGTTTTTTATATGTCTCATTAACGAAATAAACATCGTGACATGTTTCATCCAACTTCGTTAAATATAGGAATTGTTCCTTTTCAACATAGGTGTGAGGCAAGAGTTCCACGGTGAGTTTCAATGAAGGGATCTCACACTTGATTGGTAACATCGTTGCTATTCCATATACCAACTGGAATGGAGTGAATCCAGTTGAATATTTCACCGAAGTGCAATAGGCCCAATGTGCAGAGAAACGTTGCAAGTGCCAAGAGGTTTTTTTCATCCCCACCATGCATTGGAGCATGGTATTTAGGAATTTTTTGATAGCTTCAACTTGTCTGTTTACTTGAGGGTAGTAGGGAGATGATTTTTCATGGTGAAAACCCAACTTGATGTGCAACTCACTCATCATCTAGTTCTAGAAATGTGAGCCATGATCAGTGAAAATAGCTTGCGGGACACTAAAGTGAGTGATGATGTGGTTAAAAACAAAGAGTGTTGCAGTACAACCATCATTAAGAAATGTAGGAATATCCTAAACCCATTTAGAGAAATAATCAATGGAAATGATGATATAACCACGCCCTCAGCTGAGGTAGGATTACATTGCATAAAATCAATGCCCCATTTTGCAAAGGGGCCGACGAAAACAATGGGATGCAGCAGAGCAGGGTGGGTACGTGACTTTTTTTTTGAAACACTTGATAGGGTGGGAATCGTTTGATGGACTCAATACAATATTTGAATATAGAAGGCCAAAAATAACTAGCACGTAATATTATTTAGGCTATAGCCATCCCAGAAAGATGACCTCCACAAGATCCAAGGTGATAGTCATTCAAAACTTGTTCACCCTCATCGTGGGTTAAACAACTTCATAGGACAATATCAATACCATGGTGGTACAAAGTGTCGTCGATGATAAGGTAGCGTTTAGAATGGTGGAAGATATGATGATGTTCGTCACGTGAAATGTCTGGCTAGAAATGTTGGGTTTGGAGATAGAGAAGAATATCTCCATATGAAGGGTCGAACGTTCTAATGAGGAACAGGAATTCATCAGGAAGAGAATCATTGGGATCAGTATCCTCATTAGTACAGGGAAGATCGCAGATCAGTTTTGCAAAAACCAACGATTTTTTAGCTTTTAATTTTAGGATGTAACAGAGAAACCTTTGGACAACAATAACTGCATCCAGAGCCAACTTTTCAACAGGTGAATATTGGAGCTCTAGACTAGATGGGCTCTTACTCAAATAGTAGATCACATGTTCGTCACCATTAGTATACTCTTGAACTAACACCATAGCAATAGTGGTAGTAGAGGTATCCAAATCAAGGATATAGTCTTGTGCATAATCGGGTGGGTGCAAGAGAGGCATGTGTGTTAAGGCATGATTAAGGGCATCGAAAGATCTTTGAGCAATGTCATCCCAAATGAAAGGAGTGTCATTATGCAACAATATCATAAATACTTTAGTGAGTTCGACGTAATTACAGATGAAGCAACAAAGAAATTTTTCCTTCCCTTGAAAACTTTGTAGTTGGGTCAGATTTTTGGGAGGGGGTAAAGTGAGAATAACTTTTACTTTTAAGGGATCCACCCTAATCCCATCTTTGGAGATGAAAAATCCAAGGAGTCGGCCTGATTCGACAGTGAAGGTGCATTTGTGAGGGTTCAAATGGATGTGGTAAAATCGAAATCGAAGAAAGATGGCCCGTAAGTGGCCAATATGGTCTCGTTGATGAGACGAATGAGTGGGTAAGTCATTGAGTTAGGGTTCCACAATATGCTTGATATCATGGAAAGCATACAACATGGCCTGTTGGAAGGTATCTCCAACATTTTTAAGACCAAAATGTAGCTTTCGATAAGTGAACATCACCCAAGGGTAGATGAAGGTTGTCTTATGTTGATCGACCAGTAGAATATCAATTTAGTTATACCTTGAGAAAAAATCCATGAAAGAAAAAATGATGTTGTCAGCGCAATTATCAATGATTTGGTCGATGAAAGGTGTAGGGTAGTTGTCTTTGGGACAAGCTTTATTAAGATCCCTATAATTGACGCAGACAAGAATGGTCCCTTGTTTCTTAGTGACCAGAATGGTGTTAGAAACCCATTCAGTCAAGGGGACAAGATAAATAAAACCAGACTTCAACACTTTTTCAACTTCTACCTTTATAGCTGCAGTTTTCTTAGGATGAACTGGGCAATTTTTTTGTCATACAGGTTTAACACCTGGGTAAGTTTTTATCTCATGCACAACAATCGATGGATCGATCTTTGGAATTTCTTCGTAACTCCAAGAGAATATGTCATAGAATTATTTGAACAAAGCGGTATAATATTCCACTTCCTCGGGTGAACAATTGGCATCGAGATGAACATTTTCCACAATACCTTCTTTGATCGAGATTTCGATAGAAATTGTAGAAGATATGTTTCCCAAATTCCCCTTGGAAATATTGTTCTAGGTAAGTATGGGAGATTGGGTAGAATCGAAAACATCGTCAGGAAAGATAGAGTGTATATCTTTCTTAATTTCGTCCAAACTAGGAATAAAATATGAATGATGATGGTTATCATCCCAAGGTACATCTTTGAAACTAAGAATTTCCATAATGGATTCGTTTGATGGAAAAATTCAGAGGATGTAATCAAAAGTAGAGGATAGGGAATCCAACCAACATGGCAAAAAGTAAGCGGTGGATGCCAACAGATGTTGGTCGTCCAGGAGGGAGAGGCAGATTGGATGGCATCATATGAAGCCTTAGCAGGACTAAGTGGCATAATGTCACCTAGGTCATGAAATTATAAAGAACTAGGCATAAACCAAGGATAAGATGATTCATCGGATTGATATGCCATAGTCGAGATCATACTAATCGTGGAAATATGTTGCGAGGTGGGAGGAAGTGGTGTAGGAAAGGTACCCATGAGTGAAGAGTCTTTTAAAAGATAGAATCCTACACTTCCGTAAGTGATCTTATAATCTTCCAAAAAAGAAATGTTGTTGGCCATGGGAGTAAGAGCATAGGGTGTAAAATAATCTAATTGATCGATAGTGACAATTTTACCTTGATAGGGGAATTGTACACATCGAAACATCGATGAAGTGACGAGAGTCATGGCATAAAATCAAATTCTTCCTAACAACAAGTTGTAATCGATGGGAGCATCGACTACCTCCACATCGACAGAGATAGTCTTGCCTCCCAATTGAACAACTAAGGAATGAAAGAGTCCATGAGGATGAAAACCTCGCCCATCAAATGCTCGTAACATTGTAGGGGATTGATTAAGGGCAGGTGATTTCAACCCTTTCCAGCAAGATAACGACATGACACAGGTGGAAGTTTCTTCATCCATTATTGTGCGATGAATGTGTTGGTTATGGACAACATCATCACTATGAAAAGAAAGTTGGTGAGAGAGTCATGACTTGAAATTATCAAGATTAAACGTGATATTATTAGACAACTCAGGATCGATTGTGCCTATGGCAGCCAAGAGTGTTCTATGTTGACTCGGGCAATTTTGTAGAACTTCGAGAGAAGAGATAGCACATGATGCTTGATCCAAATCTTCAATGATGTTGTAGTTTTGGGTGGCATGTGAACTAGGATTAAAAGTTGATTTTCACATAGTTCTCAATCTGAAGTGGTCAAGATTGAGGAGTAATGGTGGTGGAAGGTGGATCCGATGTAGTATTTTTAGTGACCTTCTCTTTGTCAGGTTTAGCCAAAGTGTCATATGTTTTAGTGCGAGTGGTTAAGTCAATCTCATTAAACATATAAATATGGGCACTCGACGAGGCCTCCTCACTAGGAGGGTGATTGGGATTGCTCCTTGTCGGAGTGGTAGAGGCTTGCACAACCATGGAATACTGTTGAGGAAAATGTTGTGTCAACACAGTGGATTAGGAATTCCCTTTGAAAATTTTTGCAACTTCATCGCGATGAGAATAGTCTCGGGTGTAATTATCATCACCACAAATGAGACACAGAAATTTCATTTTTTGCTGTGGTTGTTTCTCAGGAGAAGGTGGTTGATTTGGTGTTTTTGGATTTTCATTATGATTATTGTTCTTTTTGGGTTTATTTTTCGTTTTCTTCTTTCCCCGGGATTGTTATGGAGAAGCAGATCGAACTACATTCACCTCAAATATTTGATTCAGGGGGAAGGTGGAGGAGAGTGAGGTCAAATTGGTAGCAGGTGCATAAATAGAGCGATTAGCTGAGCCGATTGATTAGGACGAAGATTGGGTTTTGAAAGCACCGATAATTCCATCTCCATGAGTCATGGAAGATGGTTTTGAAGGATCGGTGGACGTGTGGGGAGCATTCAGTATCAACTCATACAAAGTATCGGATTAGGAATAAACCAAATCCAGGTACTAAGCATGAGAAATGGATTCATCTTCAGTGAAAACACCACCCATGGAGACGCCATGAGTAATTGGGGGAAAAAGATATTTAGTAAACCATTCCACCAAAAATTGGTCAGGAATGGTTGCTGTGATCAACCTTTGTCATTATCTCCACTCATGAATGTGATCAGAGATATGTACAGAGTTAATGTGATGAAGGGAGGTCAATAGTTCTGTATCAGTCTCGTAACATATGGGTAGTTGAAAATGTGTGAGAAAAGCCATGGCCAGGGAGTTGAAATCTTGAAAAGTACCACATTGGAGTTCAATGTACCATTTGGTTGTTAAGCCCATGAGTGTGCATTATAAAATACACAAATAGATAGAATCATCCATAAGTGAGTTTGATGAACACCATAGATGAAACATCATAACATGGTTGTTCGGGTCTTCGCCAGGTTTACCATCAAATTTGGGGATGCCAAAAGGTAACTTAGCAGGAATTACCAAACAGAAAGGGAAATGTATTACGAGATCATTTTTCAACCGTGATAAATCAGGTAGATCCAGTGTGGCTAGGAATGGTAGTTGTCGATTAACCTGAGGATGATACTGGTGCAGCATGGGGACACCAGTAGGACCATAAACTGGTTGAGATGGATAGTTGTAACCAGTGGTCCCTCCCGTATATTGTTGTCATTGGCCAGTATAGGCATGATTCATTTGTTGTTGAGGGACATTCATGAAAGGAGGTAAACCTGGTTGATTCTAGGGAGGATAAATAGTATAGTCCATGGGAGGATAGGTTGTTTTATTAGGCTAAGGCAGATAAACAGTTTTCCCTTGAGGGGGGTAAATAGTTTTTCCTTGTGGAGAGTAACACGTTGACCCTTGGGGAGGATAATATTGTTGTCCTTTAGGACCCCAAGTGGCACTACTACATTGGGCCCAAGTTATGACGAAATATTACGACGGTTTAGAATTTCGTCGTATTTGTTTTTCTTTTTTTGTACTAAATATACTCTTTTTTTTCGGGGTCCAAATGTTGGTCGCTCTAGAGACGAACATTCTAGGTTGGTCATTTTAATGACAAAAGTTGGTCACTCTAGAGACGAACATTCCAGGTTAGTCATTTTAACGATGAAAGTTGGTCGCTCTAGCAACTAACCACCATTTAGTCTCTATAGCAACCACAATGGCATGTGTGAGAATCAAACAGTCATTTACGACAAATCAATCATATATATTTCTTAGTTACAACAAATTTGCTATAGTTACGACAATCATTTTCTACATTTGCGAAAATCATTCGAGTGTTCCAATGCAATGGTGTTCTGGATTTTTATGAAATCTTGATTTCAATTCTCTTTCAAGAATAGAAACATTGAATTAATCAGACTCTACATAGCTGAGATTTTGAAGGTTGGTAATTAAAACTTTTCTATGTGATTTAGTAATTTGGTATTATTGAACTATTTTATGGTTTATTTTCACTCCTTATAAGGGTTTAGAGGAAGAGGTTATAGGTGCTAATTATGGATAAAAGATATATGTGTTAAGGGTTAATGGTAATACATACAAATATTTAGGGGTTATAGGGGATAATTCTTAGGGGTTATATATGCTAGGGTTTTAGTATT
>JASDQU010223070.1:0-17671 GCA_032191745.1 Picea mariana
TATAATTAATATTAACCAGATTAATTATCATTTACATTTATTACTAATCACATTAAGGTGGGGCTGACATGTACCCTTTACATTACAATTAGGGTTACAGGAAAGTCTAACTCTTGAACAATATAGCAAGGTATCTGATACACCCACTAGTGCTCATCCACTAGGGGCACATCCATAGGGATGTCCATATCTCTGGCTCACTGCATTACACAGAAGAACCAGTTCTTCAAATGTTCACCTGTGCTCGTTCACAGGCACGTCCACTCGATAGATATTCTTTCCCACTACATCTCACAGGAGAGTCATCTGGAGTTTCTTGTCAACTCTTTTGCTCAGAGGATGCTAATACATCATCTTCATTTCTGTTCTCATGACGATGCACCCAACACTTTGGGATTTCACATGTTCACCTTGTGCTCAGCTAAAAACATGTCCAATGCAACAGATCGCCTTTCCCATAGGATACTCATATTGAGTTCTTCTCAACTCTCTGAATGGAGGAGGTCATCTCTACATTCCAGATCTATCTCAGATAGGAACCACACACCCTCTTTAGGGGATTTCTCTTAGTTTTGTAAGCTGGAGAATATCTCACATGTTTGCATTGATCCACATCTGATAGGTTTGTAAGATGGAGAATGTCTCACTAAGTTGCAATCATCAACACTCTCTCTCATATAGGGAGGCATTCTTCATCATGCCAAGTCTCACACAGATGTACTCTGAATTTTGTCTTGGCTGGAGTCATCAACACTCCCTCTCAACTAGGGAGGCATTCTTCACCAAGTTAGTTTGGTGAAAATGTGTGAAATATGCTCATGTGTAGAAAGGTACTGCATGTGTATGATTTTACACTGCATCATATCTATGATATAAGGATATTTCATCTCATCATGATTCGATCCATAAGGAAACATTGGGTTCTCAAGGAGCTTTACATACGGATCTTGGTTATCATCATAAGGTCTATCTCATGGTCAAGTAAATATGTCAGAAGCTTGTGAAGCCACATTGCTTCACACACTCGATGCTATATGCTCTACCTCTGTGGTACTCAACGCCATAGATTTTTGTTTCCTACTGCATCAGGAAACCATGGAAAACTTCACGATAGAACATGAAACATATGTGCTCTTCTGGTCCATTGTACTTTATGCTCAATCTAAATGGACATATCCTGCAAAATCAAGTTCACACTAGAGGCATATCTCAGGCCATATCCAATTGTGCCTCGTATATATCTCAATACATGTTTTGTTGTTGTCTAGTGAGTTTGTCTCGGTTGACTCATGAAATGACTAAGCACATTCACTGCATGAAATGAATCAAGTCTTGTGTTAACCAGATACATCAGTGATCCAATCAGTTGTGGATCACTCTCATCTGAATCATCACTCTTCTTCTTTAAATCCATCACGGTGGATTTTTCATTCTGTCATACTAAACTTCTTTAATGTTTTCACTGTATATTTTCCTTGACTCAGGAAAATCTCATCGGTCCTATTGTCATACTTATTGTCCCAAGAAGTAGTGCATCATACTCAAATTATTCATCTCAAATTCAGAAGTCAAGGATTACTTGTATCCAACAACAAGGATTTTTTAATAAGTCAT
Source organism: Picea mariana (assembly GCA_032191745.1). Lineage (NCBI taxonomy): Eukaryota > Viridiplantae > Streptophyta > Pinopsida > Pinales > Pinaceae > Picea > Picea mariana. The sequence continues at coordinate 1,615 of JASDQU010223070.1, forward strand.
CAAAATCAGGATCTCGTCACCAACACTGTAATGATATAGGTTTGGATCAACAACACTCTTTCTGAAATCCAAACTCATCAAGAATCTATCTATCTTATATAGTTTCCAAATCATGGATGGTAGTACGGATGGAGGTGTATCAGGTTTATTGTATCAAGTGTCTCATCATAGAAAACTCCCTCTGCTTGTGATAAACCTATGGCTATAGATCTCATTTTTTTATTTCTCGACACTTCCATCAACTGCATTCTTGATATTATAGATCCACTTGGAAGTTACCACATACTTCCCTTCCGGTCCCTGAATAATATCTTATACATCATTTTTGAAGATAGACTGGTATTATTCTATTATATCATCTTGCTATACCTATTCTCTTGTTGCTTCTCTAAGAAAAGGAGGCTCAACATCAATGAAGTGGATCATGACTGAAGGATAGCTTGAAAATCTCTTTTTCTTTCTTAGGATGTGCCTTGAGAGGCTTGTATGTTTCTCTACCTCTTGCAGAGTGAGTCTAGGTAGAAATTTTATGCCTTACTGCAATATCTCTGAACATATCAACTGGAGCAACTAGATCAACTGGAATAATGTATGTCTCCCTATGAATTGTTGATGGGGGAGAAGGTATTGTCTTACTGTCAATCTCCATCTAAGATTCTCTGGATCTTTGAAAGACTATCTCTTCTTTAGGGGAAACATCTCTAGTTGTCTCAATCTGTTTGTGACTAGGGATGTCGATCTGGAATGTCTTTGAAGATTCAATGTATCCTTTCTTTCTAAAGGATCTAGCTTGGACTTCTTCTCTTTGGGTATATGAAAATACATTGGGCACCCAAATATCCTGAAGTGTTCAATCTCAGGATTCACTCTGGTGAATTCTTCTTTGAGAGTTATGTTTTTCAAAGTTTGGTGAAGACTCTTTTTCTGAACATATATTGTGTCATGCATGCTTCTGCCCATAGAATCATAGAAAGATTACGATCATGTATTATTGCATTGGTTTCCCCAATGATGGTTATATTCTTCCTCTTTCTCAAATAATTTTGACTTCCTCTGAGACAAGTGGCTTCCTCTGAAGGATAAACATCTTCCTTTGTTTTTTAACCTGTCTCGAACAAGAGAAAAAGAGGAACCAAAACAAGAATATCTCCTAAACGAGAATAATGAGTTCATCTCTAGAATTTAAAACAATTTAAGGATTGTTGTCATAGCTACAACACCTACTTGTAATGTAGCAAACTTTAGAAATATAGGTTAGAGGAATGACAATTTCAACAATCAAACCTGGAGTCTTTACTTTGAGTGTGTTGTTCCTATGAATGCACTGAGATCCCTCTAGATCCATGACTGAGGGTGCTGATATGATTTCTCAATGGCACATGGATGATCTCTGTCCTCTAACATCTTCATGAAGGAGGTATGTCACAATGACACCTTTTTGTATCAGCCACAATAAGTCTTCCTTTGAAGTATTTGTCTTTCAGGAACTTGAAGTTGCTTGATCCATCAATCTTATCTTCCATCATAGTTTTGTTCATCATAATTTTAGATTCTTCACAACCCTTTGTCAACTGGGATAGAAAACCTAGCAGCTAGGCTAGGCTAGAAATTTTAGGTTTTATTAGACTTATGACTACCAACAATAAGCCTTTGAAATACAGGAGAACACTATTGAGTTGAAGATCTCCCTCAATGAGTTGCAGAAACCCTAATACTAAAATGTTTTCAGAAATTAGCGAAACCCTATAAACCCTAGGGCCAAAATTTCAGAGTGCTCGAAATTTCGATCTAAATCTTTTTTGAGGTGTGATGAAAGAGGACCTACACTCCTATATCATTTTTATCCCAAACGTCCAAGTGCCAAGTGCTGAAAACCTCCAGAAGAGCAGGCCATATGGATTTTCTGAGAACCCTAGGAGGGTCATAAGGTTTTTGCAGAAGAGAGAGAGGATGGTTGAAAGTTGTTTGTGCAATTGGTTCTTCAAGACCTATGATCTGATACCATGTTGATTTTTCAATAGTCAATTTTAAGAATGAATATCATTCCATTTTTAGAATTNCATGCACAAGAACACAAGAATTATCCTGGGAAACCCTTCTCAACAAGGGAAGAAAACCCATCCAAATCCTTTTCTATATTATTCATGAGAAATACCTTCACCACCAAGATAAAACCTAGCACACAAGAGGGTTCTCAAACCCTAGAAGTCTAGCACCCAAGAGAGGTGCACACTTTTCCCAAGAAGGTGTACTTGCTGAAATTTCCAAATTCACATGAAAGATATGATTCCTCAATGGGGAATTTACCTTTACTTATACTAACCTGAACCTATCAAAAAAAGTATCTATTGGCACAACATGGCTGACTTCTCTAATTCACATTATAATTAATATTAACCATATTAATTATATTTTACATTTATTACTAATCACATTAAGGTGGGGCCGACCTATACCCTTTACTTTACAATTAGGGTTGCAGGCATGTCTGACTCTTGAAAAATATATAAATGGACCCTATACACCCACTAGTGCTCATCCACTAGGGGCACATCCATAGGGATGTACATATCTCTGGCTCACTACATTACACAGAAGAATCAGTTCTTCACACATTCACTTGTGCTCATTCACAGACACATCCACTCGACAGATATTCTTTCCCACTACATCTCACAAGAGAGTTATCTGGAGTTTCTTGTCAACTATGCTACTTAGAGGAGGCTAATACATCATCTTCATTTCTGTTCTCATGACAATGCAACCAACACTTTGGGATTTCACACGTTCACCTTGTGCTCAGCCACAGGCACGTCCAACACAGTAGATCGCCTCTCCCACAGGATAATAATCTAGAGTTCTTCTCAACCCTATGAATGGAGGAGGTCATATATACATTCCATCTCTATCTCAGATAGGAACCACACACCCTCTTCAGGGGATTTCTCTCAAGTTTGTAATTTGGAGAATATCTCACATGGCTGCAATGATCCACATCTCACAGGTTTGTAAATTGGAGAATGTCTCACATAGCTGTAATCATCAACATGATAGACTTAAAGTGGTTGAAAAAACCTTGACATCATGGAGGTGAGGAGTTGTAACTAGGTGGGGTGGCATAGGTTTTTGAAAGGTCGAGGTTAGGGAAAAATAGGAAGGTGGTGTCGAGGGACAAACAAACAAAAAAAATGTGAAGAGATAAAACCTAACCCTAAAGGGGACAATGTATTGAGGCTTACCTGGAAACCCAATTCCATGTGGAATATTATGAGTGGTTGTGAGTGTGAACGTGAGGGCTCGACATGCTCTTCATTTGGAAAAATATTTTTTTTTCTATGATGCTTTGGTGAGATAATGAAAATTCAAGGGGGAAGGTTGTATATATAAATCTCATCTAAATCATAATTAATTTGGTTGGTTTGGTAATTATGATCGGACTTGAGGTTAAGTCCTTTGAATTACATTGAAGGACTTCATGGAAATTATTTGATGTACATCAGAGGACTTAACACAATATGTCCTGAGCTAGTCGACAAAGTTGGAGGGAACACCTTCAATGAGAATCACAGGAGTTGCAGGTAACTCCTCCGATGTTCATCAGAGGAGATTCGGTGATGGTATTGAAGTCGATAGACTTGGGAGGAAATCCTATGATATATATTAGTGGAGTTGAAGGGAAATACTTCGATGTACATCGAAGAAGTTAAGGGTAAATCCTTCAATATTCATTAGAGGATTTAAGGAACTCCTTCGATATATATCAGAGGAGTTAAAATCAACTTTGTCAAATTTTCTAAAATTTCTTGGAAAAGAATTTTTTTTCAAGTATTTCTTTTTTCAACTGTTAAATTAAGATGAGGAAGACTTGGAAAATGAGTTTGAGGGATAAGTAAGGAATCCGATGGAGAAATATTTCAAAATCAAAGAAAATTGGGGCTCTATTTCTTGAAAGGAAATTGCAATAGGATTATCAAGAAATAGGGGTTGTAGTGCCTGGCACAACAAATGGCAACACACTGGGTGAAGCCTTGAATCTCTGTAGGATGGTATCCACACATATTTTGGGGAAGGATGGATTATCATGTACATCTCAAGAGAGGAAAAAATAGGTCCCACAACTCATATTCTAATAAAAAATAATTTAGACGATATAAATAAGGGGTCAAGACCTTACCTCAAACCAAATTTCCTTTTAATGATTTCTTATTCATATGATAAATGACCAAAGGAGCATTTGTAGTGATTATGTCAAAAAGGAAACATCAAGAATGTTGAGAATGCAAGTTATGGTGCATTTCTCTAGCGTTTCTCTACTACTAGCAAGCGTGCATAGCCTCGACGGAGTCACCCCAATGTCACAAGCCTTGCTCCACTGCCAACAAGCATCCATAGCCCTGGAGGAGATACTTTCATGTCCCATGTGATCAGGAAAGACTTTCCCCGAGACTTTACCTTTTATAAATTTGATTCTCTTTTTTTTATAGAGAGGTGGATGGGGGGATTCCAGTTATCCTTTAAAGGAAATAGGGATGACACCTTTGATAGTGAGATTTGTTAATTTGATTATAGATGAGAAAATTCCTTGAGTAACTGTTTTCGAAATATTGTGGAAATCTTTCCTAAATCATTTTCTTTCAGTTCACACAATACAACAATTTGTTCTTAAGCAGAGGTCCAGTGTTCTTTTTTTCATGGTATTATTCTTGTATATTGATTAGCATTAGCACACGGGTAGACCCAGGTTTCAACGCTACAAAAATGCACCAACAAAACCCTAACTACTGACCCTTTCGGCAACACCTGCGAAGCAGATGAAGTCTCGCCCAAGGTAGAGGCAGGGGTGGTTGCAGGACTCAGGTGCCTTCAAGCTTAGCTGGGACATAGATTTGTGATTGTAATACTTAACAAAGCACTTAGCACCAACAGTTCATCAATATTCAACCACCATATACTTTGAAGATAAAACAGAGCATCGCATCATTCATCCAGATCTGATGTATCTAAGCACTTATCATAGAGAAGTAGGTTAGATATAACAGATTCAGGCTCTAAGCACATTCATATAAGTCAGATCTAACATCCATATACATCAATAGCACAAAGCATAAATAGATTTATCTATCTATATTAAAGAACTTAGCAAGTAAAGACATAAACACATCAACACATTGCACAAAGCAGAGAAACACAACATATACATGGTTCACGCGCACCCTGGGGCTACGTCCACCAACTCTTCTTATTTATTAGCTTCCTCAATAGGTTACATGCATAGGACCTCAAAACCTTGCTCCGCATAGGACACGAGATCTGTGCAGCTTGCTAGATCCTCCTTCCCCAAGTAGATCTAAGCGCACATCCTTCCAAAGCCTCTTACAAGGACTTTCAGTTAGATCTACAAGTCTCACACAGTATGCACAGAGCACTTATAATCCTTCAATCACATAGATTTAGCACTTAGCCATTCATAAATCTCTATCTCTATATTCACTACACCACCTTAGCATCTATTTATACTTTACAAAATAGGCCTAAACATGGGTAAACCCATGGGTCGACATCCCATACCTGTTACATAATCCAAAATCCCAAAAAGGAGTCGATATCCCGCGATCTCTGCTTTGTCTTGCACTCCTCCTTCGACAGGCTGGTGAAGTCCAAAAATAGGTCAAACTTGACCAAGGATCTCCCAAAACTTGGTCAAGGGCCACCAGGCCCCCAACACTCACATGTGACTCGTCCCGAGTCACTCTGATCTGGAAAATTCCGCTTCAAAAGCCTCAAGCATAGATCTAGCTTATTTGACTTTATTTTGTGCCTTGGCCTCCTGTTCAATGAACTCTTGGATGACTACGTCGTTGAAAGGTCCCTCTAGGCGTTGTTCAGCTATAGTGACAGCCTGCTCCCATTCTTCTCCTCGGCCTTCTCCCTCTATGAAAAATTGGTAAGACTTATCGTGTATAGGTTGGAGCCTCTGAGTTACTTCCATAACTCTACTCTGGATAGTGTGGATCTGCTGCTGAGCAGTGCACTGCTCCTGGGATCGCTTCATTCTTTCCACAGCTGACAGGGGATTCAGCTGCACTTGTATCATTTCATCTTGATATTTCACCTCTTGGAGCTGTGACTCCGTGCCTTCAGTTCTGGATTATCATTGAGTTTCTCATAGGTCTGGGCACTATGATCAATGAGTTTCTTACATTCCATAGCAAGGGATTTTATTCTCTCAACTATGCTTCAAGCAGTTGCTTCTCTTTGATCCCTTACATCCTGTGGGATATCGGGAACTGCATGGAGCTCTAAGTCTGCTATGCATTGTTGTAGCTATTGGGTAACTTCTATGAGATTCTCTACTTGTTGCGTGACTCGATACTCTGCCTTTATTTCTATGACTGTCACAGAATGAAGTGCTATGATGATTGCTTCTTTCACTTCAAGTTGCTCCATGAGCAACTATTCTTTTCCTTGCTGTAGCTATGCTTTTTCTTCATCAAACTTTGCTTGGAGAGAAATTTTTCCCTATTCTACAGCTCGACACTGCTCTACAAGTACTCCTTTCACTTGCGTCAAAGCCTGGGTGGCTTGTTCTATTTTCTCTTGTGCTCATCGAAGGCGAGCTTCAATTGTCTAAGCTAGTCGGTGGAGTTGGGTTGGCTCATCTCCCAACTCTGGTTCTCCCGATGGCAGGGGCGCAGTGGAGACTACATGGCTGGATTGAAGGACCTACTATACCCCTTGGAGTTTGACTTCAATACTATCATACATTTCTTCCTACTTCGCTCCTTGTTTCTCTTCTATCTCCAGTGAACCATCATTCAGGGTGGCTATGATGAAGTCAAAATCATCATAGGTGAGGAAAATCTGCATCTTGGTCATGGAGGATTTTGATTTCTTCAAGAAGAAGGTTTCGAGGGGGAAACCTTCCTCTTCTTCAAAGGGTCAATGTCATCTCTAGGTGGTGTTACTTCATCTGGTCTCTGTTCAGCTTCTACTTCATCACCACCCCCTCGGTCAGGTGACATGGAAGAAATCTTCATTGAGGTGTTGCTTAAGTTTTGGACCTCCTCAGTATTCTTTTGTCTATTGGTTCCGGGTGTATTCTATTCTTTATGAGTGTCCTCTGGGCTGTCAATATCAGATATCTCTGTGATTTTGGCGGGGATAAGGAGGTCAGTGGACCATATCTTGGTGATCACCTCAAGGTATTCTTCTACAAGTTTGTAATATGACTGGATATTCTCTTGATGTTCATCTGCACGCATTGTAATGTATATAAAGTGTCGATCTGTGCTGAACTTCATTAGTGGTCAAAACCTTTGTAGGGTGTTCGGAGTCATGTGAGGTTCGAATTCGATGGCTCATTTTAGATGGAGGTAGTATATATGAAACACAATGTTCAACTTCCACTGTTTGTTCATATCAGTTGAATACCACAAGGTAGTGAACTTCACGGCAAGCGGTTCGAACGTCTCTATGTCATGAAGATCCCACACTTTTGAAGACACCAGGAAGTCAATGCCTATTTCAAGATGCTACTNATCCTATGCTTCTCGACAATCTAGTTCCCTTCTCAATGTCGCCATATGTATCCTTGATCTTCTGTGCAAGTGTGTGATATACAACTTTTCCTGGATAAAATTACTGTAGGTCTGGTCCTTGCATACTCAGTCCTGTGATCATGTGGATCAGCGTTGGATCAACTGTAATGCGGTGGTCTAGCCATAAGTATCCACCATGGTAACATGATAGTAGCATCTTGAAATAGGCATTGACTTCCTGGTGTCTTCAAAAGTGTGGGATCTTCATGACATTCAGCAGGGTGGACTGTGCGAGGTTCATCGTCCACCACTGAGGGATGATCTTTGAGTTCTTCCCTTTAGTTCTGGTTAGGTACTTATATCTCTGAGGTTGAAGTCACTGAATTTCAATGCTGTGATCTTGTCCTGCTCTGTTCGAGCTGTGCGTATCCCCTTCGGGAGGTACACAGTGACCATAGTGTACTCGAAGTCTCTTGGCACACTATCACGATTCACCACGCTATCTAGAGGAGGGATGTAATCGAGAGATATGGATGGAATCAACTTCACATTTGCTAGGTCATATTTATGCTTGGTTCTCTTCTCTACTGATGGTCGGGATGGCCTCGATCCACGAGCAGTCGACAGAGAGGCTTGCAATCCTCTCGTCGATGATGCTTGTAAACCTGTAGACATCGACATGACTCGCTCAGTCATGAGGTCGATCATAACTTCTTCGAAAACTCTCTATGCAGTGCTGAACTCGTCTGACATACACGCTCGGGGTTGGAAATCTTTGGGTTCGAGGAGTAACTTAGACACTGCAATAGGATAGAAGGCAATAGCGCAATGATGACTGTATAAAATCAACAAGTCTACGGGCTCAAATTCACAATTAGCAAAAGTGTTCTCGATGCATGGTGTGACGAGATAAATAGATAAATTGGCAACGGATTTCTTGCAACCGTCGAGAAGCCTTCATTTACTCTGTTCTGTCCATTATGGCGTGGTCCAATGGTCTGGTGGCAAACCATAAATGCCTTTCTACCCATTCAGAGGGTTTTTCGAACGGTTATATTGGTCCTAGGTGCTATATTTCTTCGCCATGGCGAAGTGCCATGTGATGTTTCTCTGTTATCCCAACAAAGCTCTAATTTTGTAGATTTTCCTTTTGCGAAGTTCCCTTTGGAACCTTCTATAACTTGCCAATCTTAGCTCTCTTACATAGTTTTCTAGCTTTCTTTCTAGTGAGATTCGTCTCGGTATGCCTTTTTCCATTCTGATTCTTATCTTCTTTTGGCATAGTTACTTCATGTTGTTGAGATTCTTTCTTAAGAGTTGAGGGTGATACTTCTTCTTTATCTATAATAGGTATTTCAATCTTCTGTGGGTCTTCTAGTGTTCTTGCAACTCTGACATCTGGGTCTCTGGTGTTAAATATCTTTGATCTGTTCTTTTGTTCTTCAATTAAGTGTGCGATCCTTCTAGTCTTGAAATCTTTTAAATCTTTTTTCTTCTGCGCTAAAACTTCTTTTTCTTCTTGCCTTTTGGCCTGATTTCTTTCAATCCAAGGTTTTCCTAATAACATGGAAAATGGGGCACTGTTCTCAATAAATTTAATAATCTCAAAATATTCCTCTGTCGAAGTTCCATTGGCATTCACAGATATTTGGGTGAGCTTTCCACATAGGTTTATCAACTTTCCTCTAAATAGACCTATTCCTCCCAATGAAGGAGTCATAGCAGGTTTCCCAAAAAGTTCCCAAGTTCTTTATGTCATGATATTCACCTGTGTTTCCTCATCTAGAACACAGTCAATGTCGAAGTCCCCTATTCTTGCTTCAATGCATTCTTTTTCTTTGAAGATTTCTGATAAACTAACATGTCGGTGGTCATTCAAGGTTTCTTTTATCTGTAGCAATACTTTCTCTGATTCTTTTTGGGGTTCTGACATTTCTGGATCTGCCTTAGGGTTTTCTTGTCTCATGTTCATTCCTTCAAGATTAGCAATCATTCTAGGAAAATCCAATAATTCATGGTTCATAGCTTTGCAACAAAGACAACTAGGTCTTCTTCCAGGGAACTCCTTAGCAAGATGTCCCAGTCTTCTGCAACTATAATAGAGGGTTAATCCTCTCTTTCTTTTAAATGATCCGCAACCTTTCCTGTATTGCATGCTAGAATCATGGTAGCTAACCTGCAAACATTTCTTTCTAGGATCCTGCATCCAATTGTTAGTCTAAACATTCTTTCTATGCATAGGTATAACATATCTTTCACTATTCTTATCAGATCTATGCATATCAAACCTTCTTTCATCTATTAGTGCCCTAGTTTTCAAGCTAGGAAAGAATCTATCAAACATACCTAGATCCATACTTTAGAAACAAAAATTTCCACTTATATTACTTCTACAGAGCACAAAGATTTCAGATCTAGAACTTTTCACTATTCTTACCTTTATCAGAGAACAGAGCTTGCAGATCTTACCTCTTTTAGTCAATAATTCTCACTTTTACCTTTCTCAAAGCACAAAGCTTTCATATCTTACCTCTTTTCTTCCGATCGGACTTCTTTTATTCAGCACAGATCTTCTTAAAATAAGTATAGTACTGCACACTAGAGCGACATATCTACGCATAGAGCTTTCATAGATTTAGGATGAATCTTTGCACAAAGCCTCTTCTTCCTTAGTTCCCAGCAATCATAGTTTCAGGTCCTAGCAACAGAACCATTTGTTGGCATAGGGGCAGACCCAGGGCTCAACGCTACAACAATACACCAACAAAACCCTAAATACCGGCCCTTTTGGCAACACCTGCGAAGCAGATGAAGTCTCACCTGAAGTAGAGGCAGGGGTGGTTGCAGGAATCAGGTGTCTGCAACCTTAGCGGGGACACATATCTGTGATTGTAATACTTAACAGAGAACTTACCACCGACAGTTCATCAATATTCAACCATTATCTACTTCGCAAATAAAATAGAGCATCACATCATTCATCCAGATCCGATGTATCTAAGCACTTATCGTAGAGAAGTAGGTTAGATCTAACAGATTCAGGCTCTAAGCACATTCATATAAGTCGGATCTTACATCCATATACATCATTAGCACAAAGCATAAACAAATCTATCTATCTATATCAAATCACTTAGAAAGTAAAGACATAAACACATCAACACATTGCACAAATCAGAGCAACACAGCATATACGTGGTTCACCCCCACCCTGGGGCTACATCCACCAACTCTTCTTCTTTATTAGCTTCTTCAATAGGTTCCATGAACAGGGACTCAAAACCTTACTCTGCATAGGACAGGAGATCTACGCAGCTCGCTAGATCCTCCTTCCCCAAGTAGATCTAAGCACACAGCCTTCCACAACCTCTTATAAGAACTTTCACTTAGCTCTACAAGTCTCACACAGTATGCACAGAGAACTTACAATCCTTCAATCACATAGATTTAACACTTAGCCATTCATAACTCTCTATCTCTATATTCACTACATCACCTTAGCATCTATTTATACTTTATGAAATAGGCCTAAACATGGGTAAACCCATGGGCCAACATCCCATACCCATTACATAATCCCAAATCCCCAAAAGGAGCCAAGATCCCACGATCTCTGCTTCATCTTACGCTCCTCCTTCGACAGGCTGTCAAAGTCCAAAAACAGGTCAAACTTGACCAAGGATCTCCCAAAACTTGGTCAAGGGCCAACAATGAGCTATGTTCCACTACTAGGTCTAACTTGAGATAGCACAAAAAAATGCTTGCATGATTAGGATGGTATGTGGAAAGACACTAGGTCACAAAATGATCAGGATATTGACACTATATGTGTTACGATTTAAGTGTACGACCAAGTCTAAGATATTGGAAACTTAGGAAACCAAGAAGGAAGTTTTCAAGAGGAAATAAGAATCTAAAAATTAAACAAACTAGACATATTGGAAAACAAGAAGGAATAAAAAATAAGTGAGGAACAAAAAGAAAAAACCATAAATTTATTTGTGTACAAGGGAGCAACAGCCTCGAAGGCTAGCTAATGTAGTGTTTGAGAATCTGACCATTAATGGGGAGAGGGTCATCTTCTCCCTAAATATTTTTTAATTGAAAGGTACCTTGGCCAATATTTTATTTGATAATGTAAGGACCAAGCCATAATTGTTGGAATTTTGAATGTTTCCCTTTATCTTTGTGTGGCTTGTCCCATTTGAGGACTAAATCCCCAAATTGGAATTCTTTCTCACCAGAAGATTTCTTATCAAACCATCGTTTTACTATATGTTGGTGAGTTTCAAAATTGTTTTTTCCTTTAGCACGACTTTCTTCTAAGATTAGAAAGGTATCAATACGTCGTCGAATGATGGGGCACTCTCTTCCTTGGGACTATTGGGTGACTTGTAGGGAAGGAAGGTAGATATTCGAGGGTAAGATGAATTCTTTCCAGTAAACAAGGAAATATGGATAATTCCCTATGGTGGCCTTATGAGTGACATGATCATCCCAGAGGGCATTCGATAAAGAATTGTGCTAATTTCTCTAGCGATTGACCACAGTTTGTTTAAGGATGTAGATTATGTCCTTTTTTGTGGATTCTGCCAAGCCATTACCCTTAGGATAATAGTTGGTCGAGTAATTCAAAATAATCTCTTTCTCTAATTCAAACTCAGATAAGTTTAAAGATGAAAAATAAGTTGCATTATCAAACACTAGAGAGTTAGGAATTACAAACCTTGTGATGATGTATTGTTCAAGAAAATTAATCACTACCTATTCATTTACTTTGACAAGTGGTACTGCTTTAATCCAACGTGTAAAATAACCAACATTGGTTAGAATGCACATGTGTTGTTTGGATAAATGGGGGTTATGTTGGAAGGTTTATAGTTGGGAGTAAGCTTGTCATTGATGGCAAGAACAACGATGGAAAAGATCAACATGATCAACAGTGCAGTGATAATGGAAGAGTAAACTCAATTTTATAATTTCGGATACCGAGAGTTGAAGTGTCGAAACACTTCACCACCAAAGTGGAAAAATCGCGAAGTGACGAAATCGCAAGGTGGAAGAAATCATGAAGTGGCGAAATCACGAAGGTGGATGAAATCGCAAAGCAGCGAAATCATGAAATTGCGAGAAGATATGGGCCGTAGGATATGGGGTATCTACAAAGGCTCAATAGCCGTTAGATATCGTGAAGCTGCAAGGCGGATAAGTCCAAGAGTCATCCAACTCCTCAAAACTGTGAAGGAATCCTGGCTGTCCATCGGGGACAGTCGTGGACCATTGATCAAGAGGACACGTGGTGGAAGATCATCATGTCGCTAACTGGAAAGTCAAAGGAAAGAGGTTCCCTAACTTCTCGAATTCGTGATATCCGAAATCGTGAAATAATCTCAACCATTAGATCGAGGCCAAATATGGACCGTTGATCAGGCATAGCGAAGGCTCATGGAGTTGCGAAGTCTCGATAAAATCTTGATCGTTGATCCAAGAGAGACGCGTGGCAGAAGATCAGAGCATTTCAAAGAATCCATTTTGGGGTTTCGTGTATCGCGACTTGGAGTGACGAGAACCTCCATCACAGGAATCACAATATGCGAACTCACGATAAGATCTGGACTGTCAGATCACCAAGCGTTCTGGACCATTGATCTAAGCTCCATCTCAGAGCTTCGCCTATCATGAATTGGAGTGACAAGAACCTCCACCTAAGGAAAGTTGAGATGCGAATTCACGATAAGATCTGGACCATCAATTCACCAAGAATGTGGACTGTCGATCTCAGCTCCATCTCAGAGTTTCACCTATCGCGACTTGGAGTGACGAGAACCTCCATCTAAGGAACAACGAGATGCGAGATCGCAATAAGATCTGGACCGTCGAATCTATGGAGATTTCAACCGTCGATCAGACTCAATGAAGTTTATAAACTCGCAAAATATGAAGCACCTTTTTGGCAAAGCCTGTGGTCACCGCCGGTCGTCACGAGAAGGGAAGGAGTCAGTTCAGATAAGCTCCATTTCGGGGTTTCAGGGATTGCAACTTGGAGAGTCGAGATGCCTCATCTCCAGATTCACGAAATGAGAAATCGCGAAAGCGCTTTATTCATAAGCGTGTGGTCTCAGCCAGTGGTCACACCATCGAAGATCTGAAGAGAAGAGTACGTGCAGACAAGTTTCTTTTCAACGTTTCGGGGATCGCGACTTGGAAATTTGAGAAACTTCACAACGAAATTAATGAAAAGGCGAAATGTGAAATCGTGAAAAGCACATTATGAACAAGTGCTTGGTCATAGCCATGGTCATATAAATGAAGGAGCCAGCACAAAAAAGCTCCGTTTCAGAATTTTGGAACTCATGACATGGAGACTAAAGATGTCTCATCGTAGAATCTTCGAATTGCGAAAGTGCGAAATGGGAAAAAATGCAAGATCTCGTCAGATTTAATCCAATGATGGAGGTGAACATGAGAAAGATCGGAGGGATAATGTTGATCCTCATAGTGTAACTTCTAGAAACCATTGATGGTTTCTACCAAAGGATGTGAAGAGTCTTCTGTGTGATTTCCAGAGGAGCTGAAGAGTTACATGAAATCTGCAAGTGGAATGAAGATGATTCATGGAGGAAATTGACAGATGGATGAGGTTTGGAGCTCGTAACTGAAACAGAAAGGATGATCTTGACTGTAACAGAGAAGACGAAGAGTCTCAACTGCCAGAGAGAAAAAGGAATCTTGACATAACACCTAGTGATGATAGACATAGGGGTTGAACTGCCAGAGAAGCTGAAGAGTCACGATGATGATCACTCAGAGCACTTGAGATGTGGAGGAGATTGGTGTGGTATGAGCATGCAGAGGAATGGTGAATATTACATGCACAAGATTTACAGAAGCGAGATATACATAGTACAGAGAAGAGATGCGGTTGTTGTTTGGAGTTGTTGGGGTTGCTGTTTTTGAAGGTGATTCATGCATGAAGGAGGAGGGAAGTGCAGTAGCTGAATTGAACAGAAGAGGAACTATGCATTGAATGGACATGGCGCATAGAGCATAAAAGGCAAAAGAACAAATAGGGCAAGTCAGGTGTGCAGGAAGGCAGTGAGGCAGACAGAGCAACGAAATGCAGTAGAACAATGATGAGACTGGTNTGAACACTATATCACTGTAATAGGTTTCAGTATTTCATATTCATAATCTAGGGTGGTTGGGAGGTGCTAGGGAGGATTGGTGTCCTCAGAGGTTCAAGTGGGGGCTTGAACATAGGGAGTTGGTGCTTCCTTCTAGTTGGTGCTTCTTTCTAGTGGGTGCTAGAGAAAAATAGAGAGTTGGTGCTCTCAGCAAGTTGCAGCCTGCAAAACAGAGGTTGTAGCCTCACAATGAGTTGGTGCTCATGTGTATGATAATGTAAAGAATGTAAAAAAAATACTTATCATATAAAGAAGAAGAGGTTTTTACCCTGTATGGGTTTCCTTGGGAAATATCTGTCTCTGTGTTTCTCATATATGTGACTGATGTTGAATGCGCCATTGTTTATTTCCTTGCATTATTGTGATCATCATTGAGTTACTTATAAATATTTTAAAAGAAGCATGATTGTTTAAGCTCGGTGACAACTGATTCACCCCCCCTCTCAGTTGTATCAGAGCCAACCCCTTTTATCTAAGGGTAGATCCTAGAGCTTAAACATGTCAAGCCATGAAGGAAATTCAACCAATAAGGCCCCTCTATTCAATGGAACAAACTTTGCCTTCTAGAAAGTTAGAATGAGAACCTACATAATGTCGTTAGGTGCAGATGTTTGGGATGTGGTAGATACTGGTTATGTAAAGCCATTTGTGCTAGCTAATAAGGATGACAAACTAGAATTTAGCTTCAACTCTGAGGCTATGAATGATATCTTAAGTGGGCTTGCAGAAGAAGAATTTGTAAAAGTTATGCACCTAGAAACTACCAAAGAAATGTGGGACAAACTCATTAGCAGTTATGAGAGGAATGAGAAGGTAAAGGATGCAAAGCTTCAAACCTATAGAATACAGTTTGAACAACTGAAGATGAAGGAAGATGAAACTGTTGGAAAATACTTTCTAAGAGTAGAAGAAATGGTAAATGCAATGAAGGCACTTGGTGAAACAATTGATGAACCTTCTTTAGTTCAGAAAATCTTGAGATCTCTCCCAGATAGGTTCAACCCGAAGGTCTCTACTATAGAAGAACTTAATGATCTAAAAACCTTGGAATTTGATCAACTGCTAGGAACATTGACTGCATATGAAATGAGAATAGTGAAATATAAACCTACAACCAGAGAAGCATCATTTAAAGCAGACAAGAATGAGGATTCTGATCCCGATGAAATTGAAGCAAAATTTGTGAAGAGACTAAAGAAGGGATCAGGCAAATACAAAGGTAAACTTCCTTTCAAATGTTTCAACTATGGTAGGATAGGTCATTTTGCAAATAAATGTCCCCACAAAGGAAAGGATCAGACATGTGATGATGAGGAGAAGTACAAACATAGAAAT
>JASDQU010223072.1:32637-47432 GCA_032191745.1 Picea mariana
TGGGCTGCTCAGGAACGTCAGGTGCTACTGTCTTTTTCTTAGACCTCAGATCATACCTGCCTTGGCTGCCACTAGCCTTGTCTCCCTTGCTCAGTTCATTTAGTTGTCTGTCCATGAGAGACTCCTCATATGCTGATTGAGTGACGATGAGAAAAAGGAGGAGTTTCTCCAAAGCATTGGATTTCGGGATCAAGCTCATCTATTTTCCCTTCCTTCCCCTCGGCCACAAAATTGTTTTGGAAAGGGGCCTGAATCTTTTGGTCTTCTCTATCTCTTCCCCTCTCTCTTTGTACAGTCAGGGAGGTAATATCATTTGGCCTCCTGAAAAATCCTTTGTTTTCAGCATTTTTGGGGCTCTTGTATGCTTTCCTACCCTCCACCTTCATTCTCTCCATCTCTGCAGACAAAGACTTCACCATCCTGGTCAGCACATCCACTTGAGGGTGGGACACCAATGGGCCAGTAGTTGAGGCTTCATACCTTCCCTTTCATCTGTCTGCGTCAGCCTTGTTCCTCAGTCTGTTAGCTGCTAATACATTGGATTCCACTTCTATGGTCGCATCTTGCATTTGATATAAGGAGGTGGCTCTTCTTTCCCTCAATAAAATATAGAAATCGGGGCCAAACGCACTAGCATATGAAATCTTGGCTGAGGCTTCTGAGGGTTTTATTTCGGCAGGAATTTTATTATACATCTTATTGAATCTTTTGGAGAAGTCAAAGACAGACTCTCCTTCCATCTTCTTCAAAGACCCGAACTCTGTCATGTAATACATGAAATCCTTCCTATCACCCCACTACCTCAGGAAAGCACTATCCAGAGCTTCGATCCCCGCAATAGATCCGGGGGCCAATCCTCTAAACCATTTCCTCACCTCGCCATCTAAGCTCTGGACAAAGACTCTCATTCAGACATTTTCATTTTCGATGTTCATGTTTTCTGCATAACTGTAGAAAGTATCCAGGTTCTCTTCCATAGTTACGTCCCCTTCTCCAGTGAACTTGGGCATATACTTCAAGTAATCTCCAGCAGGGAGAGGATTCATAGGATGGGATAGGATTAAGGGAGCATATCTGGAAATAACTATGGAATCCATTCTATTTAGAGGGGGATTAGCACCAGCCGTAGGAATATTAGGTGGAGGCTAACTTGGAGGGGAAGGAGTTCGCGAGGGGGCTACTGGGAATGAGTCTCGAAGTGGGATGGGAAACAAAAGGGGATGTAAAGAGAAGGCTAACAGGTTCAAATTAGCAGATGCTCCTCTTTGTGTAGGAGTGGGGAAATATTCTGTAGTCCTGGGTCTATGCCAAGGTACAGCTTCAGAGGAGAGGGGAGTGACAAGGATTTCTCCCTCCAATCCTAGACCAGGAGGGGAAAACTCAACAGGAACACTCCCGAAATTCAGGAAATGGGAAACCTCAGACGTAGGTCTATTAAGAAACTGAGGAGGAGAAAATGGGGTTCATACAGAAGGAGATGGTGGATTACCTGGTTCGACGGTGGAAACTTCCTCTTCAGGGGCCTTTCCTCTTCTAAGAACTGCCTCTGGATTAGTTTCAGGTGTAGCTAGAGGCAGCTGTGGATGAGACCGCGTATGTCTGCCTCTGAAAGCCAAAATTATCATGGTAGGTTCGCCACAGTGGAGTCATCACAATGGAGTCACCAAGTGCACAGTAGCAATCTCCAAAGGCTCTGATACTTGATGCACCTTCAGAATCAGAGGCTCAATGTCATTCAATCCCGAGGAAAATTTTCAACTTTGTCCCCAGCAACGACGCCAAAAATTTTAGCGTCAGAAGTCACTCCTGGATTGCTTGCAGGAGCAGAGCCCAACACCCATCAGTTTTATGTCACGATTTGTATAATGGGGTGATCGAGTGGGTAAAGACTCAAGAAAATATAGCTTTAACTCAGGAGACTGGGTCTGGTATGTAGAAAGCAAGGGAGGTCTTGATCCAACTTCAGTAAGTAGATGATTAAAGGGTGATAGATGGAAGACTTGTGAGAAGAGTGAGAAAGACTGCCTCGGGCAATAGGCCTTTGGAAGCTTGAGGACAAAAAAATCAGAAGCCAAGATCCTCTTGGTCCAGAGCTTCAAGGAGCTGAGGAGTGACTTGACTGGATCTTCCAATTCCAAGTCGTTCAGCGCTAAGAAAATCACAGGAGCCGGTTAGAAACAATGCAACTGTTATAGTGATCCAACCTACATCAGCCTATAATAGCTACAACTCGACTGGATCCTCCAATTCCGAGTTGTTCTAACATAGTAAACAAAGAGATGGAAAAGAGGCCGACATCCATAAAGTAAGAATTCTCAAATGCCTTATACATAAACCAGAGCAACCAGCGCTTCATCAAAACTTTACAATCAAGATCCCTTGCTCAACCATTGATCCTTTAGAAAATACAAAGACTGAGTCTATATACTCAGAAAAATTTGCCTAACAAAAGCATGCTCAGTCATCCAAAGTTTGGTGTCCCTTCTGCCAAATTCAGACGGGTATTCTTTGTCAGATGCCACCTTAACTGCGCGTGGCTCCTGCAAGGGGAGTAGTTGAGCCATTAAGTGTTGAGCTAGCGTGTGCAGACCTCCTCCAGCTAGTCAAGAACTCGGCATGATTTTTCTGGAAAAATGGGTACACATGACCCTCTCGAGCAGATCGCTTGCTAGACCTTCCATACCTCACACTTAATGAATGAGGAGAGGTTTCAACCACCCCTTCTTGTCTTCATTTACTCCAAGAGAAGACCAGGATCACGGTTGAATCTGATGGCACCTGGAGATCGCGGTGATCCCCTCTGTGAACAAACACGATGCCTTTGGCCCCTCTCGTGCATCTCTTTTCTTTCCCAAGTGACCACGGGCTGTGACCCTGTGTTTACTCTCAAAGGCGCTTTTGGCGTTCGCAAATAGGAAGGGGCTAATCCATGCTTCTTGAAACCATGATGAGCGAAACGCCGAGGCAGCTTAATTTGGCGCCACGCGTCCCTCTCAGATCTTACGGTCTTGAACTCGCTACATGATACTGTGGGCCTGGGTCTTGGACGCTCCTGGCACCTCGCGCATCGGGAATATGATAGAGCCGCTCCTTGCGCCTCGGATTCGCTATGGAAGAAACACCGAGATGGATCAATTGGCTGCCAAGTGTCCCTTTGGATGGACGACAAAGAATGCTTCGTGATACCGCAGGCCCGACTTTCAGCGCTTTCGGCATTTTCAGGGTTCGAGGTTTCGAGATGTAGAACAACATGAAACTCTCACCCCTCAAACTCCCAAATGCCGAAACACCGACGCGACTAGATCTCGTTCCACGCGTCTTCTGGATGGACGACTGCTATTTTTCCCTGCACACAATATGGGTGCTATCCATTGCGCTAACCTCGATGCAACTTCGCTAACCGCGATTTCCCACCAACCATTGATCTGTTCCTTTGGATGAATCCTGACCTTTGAAATTTGACTGCTCGCTCGCTTGATTCAAGCCCGAAATGGATTTCCTCTGTGAGCTGCGCTCGATGCTCATCGCGCCACTTGCAGACCTGATCAGTCTTGTGCTTCGGACGAGAAATGTTACTAACATTAGGCTCCATGGGGGATAGAGTCATCCCTGTGATGCTCTAAGGATGCATATTGCAGCTCCAGGGCCTTGCTGTTGGGCTACGGAGTCATTTACTAAGCCGAAAAATCAAATCAAAATAAACAAGGAACCAAAAGGACAATATTTACAAACAAAGGAGCCATCGAAGGCTCATATAAAACACCTTTTCAGAAAATGCCCATTTACTGGGTTGTCGAAAACTTCTTCACCCTCCAAACCCTGCAGCCAATATGTGTTATTTGAGAAAACCTCAAAGAATTTTAAGGGCCCGATCCACAGGGCTTCAAATTTTCCGTGCTTGCCCTTATCTTGTTTAGGAGCATCCCATTTCAGCACCAGTTCTCCTATCTGAAATTCTTCATTCTTGGCCTTCTTATCAAAAACCTGCTTGAACCTTTGTTGATGGTCCTGAATTGTGTCCATTGCCTGCTCCTTGGCCTGCTGGACGTCCACTAGCTGATGAATCCTTTTGATCATGTCATCAGGCTCCCCTTGATGATCCTGGAGGAATTTTGCTACAGGAATGGCTAGATGGGAGGGAAAAACAGCCTCTGCTCCATAGACTAATTGGAAAGGAGAGACACCTATAGATCTCTTCGTGGTCACTCGATTGGCCCATAGAGAGAATTTCAATCTTGAGTGCCAGACCTTCTTGTTGTCTTCTAACAGCCTTTTGATGATCCTTATCAGGATTTTGTTGGAGGATTCTGCTAAACCGTTGCCCTGTGGGTAGTATGGGGTGGAGTGAATCAGTTTGATCCCGAATTTCTCACAGAACTTGGCTAATGGCTCAGCCCTGAAAGTGGTTGCGTTATCAGTGACAATCTTACTTGGGCAGTCGAACCTTGTGACGAGGTCCTCCAGGAACCCAATGATTATCTTGTGGGAAGCACTCCTGGTGGGAACAACTTCAATCCACTTGGTGAAGAAATCAATAGCCGTAAAGATCCATCTGTGCTACCCACTGGAAGCAGGGTGAATTTCTCCAATGAAATCTAGGCCCCATTGCTGGAAAGGTCCTGAAACAATCACAGGATTTAACGGCATAGACTTGAGCTGTTGTTTTCCTACAAATCCTTGACATTTGGTGCAATCTAGGACCCTTCTGCAGACGTCAGTGAATACGGTGGGCCAGTAGTATCTAGTCCTAAGGATTTTGTGGGCTATGGCCTTCCAGAAGTGGTGCCCTCCACATAGGCCACTGTGAAATTCAAACATGATCCTGTCGGCCTCTTGTGGATCCATGCATTTTAACAGTACCCCCAGGGGTCTTTCTAGTATAAAATTTGATCGATAAGGCAGTATCTGATTGCCTTGAGCTTCAGATCTCTTGCTTTGTTTCTTTGCAGGCCATCTGGAGGCCGCAACTCTTGCAGAAAGTATATGACATCCTTATACCAAGGACATCGAGCCAATGGGGGCTCCCTTTGAGGGTCCATGTCAAACAACCGACCCTACTGAATTCCTGAGCATTCGTTGATGAAACTTATCCACAAAGCTTGGCAATTAGCTTCAGCCAACAACTTGGATAAACCCTGAGCTTTGATCAATTTGGTAGGATTTATTTCCAAGTCAAATTATAGAATCCTAGCTATCCACTTACTCCTTTTCCCGTCTAAGTCAGGCTGAATAAGAATGTCTTTGAAAACAACTGAGGGGAAATAAGCGATGATTTTTTACTGCAGGACATAGACTCTAAATGCCTTGAGGGCCTTTACTAGGGCATAGTCCTGCTTCTCCATAGTGTCATACCTAACTTTGGCATCCCTCAATGCTCGGATGAAATAGGCAATAGGATGCTCTAGCCCATCCTTGTTTGTCTGTAATAAAACAACGGCTACCGTGTTAGGTGAAGCAAAGGAGAAAATAAGGAAATCCTTTGAGTAATTAGGACTGATAAGCACGGGGGATTCAGACAGGGCCTTCTTTATTTTCTCAAAGGAATTTCCTGATTCAGAAGTCCACTTCAGTTCATTTCCTTTCCTTAACATGGTTGTTATAAGTTTTACCTCCTCAGCAAAGTTGGGCACAAACCTCCTCAGAAAATTAATCTTACCAAGGAAAGATTGGACCTCTTTCTTGGACCTTGGGACTGATAAGGCTTGTATTGCCTCAACTCTTCTAGGGTCAATCCTGACTCCTTTCACTGATACTATATGGCCTAGTAACTTTCCCTCTTGCATGGCAAACAGATATTTCTTGGGGTTTAATGAAATGCCAAAACTCCTGCATTTCAGGAAAACCTTCTTGATATGGCAACAATGTTCCTTATCAGATTTTGAAAATACTGTGATATCATCCAGATAGACAACCACAAATTTATTCTTTTCCCCAATGAAAGCTATGTCCATGGCTCGTTGAAACGTTGCCCCTGCATTCATCAATCCAAAAGGCATCTTGGCATACATGAATGTACCCCATGAAGTGGTAAATGCCATCTTTTCCCTGTCTTCAGGTAGAATAGAGACTTGATTGTAGCCAGAGAAACCGTCGATCATGGACATCTTAGATGCTCCTGTTACCCTCTGCAGTATATGTTCCATCTCTGGTAAGGGGTAGTTATCCTTTCGTGAGCTCCTGTTCAGGTTTCTGAAGTCTACATAGAGTCTGATTTCTCCATTCATTTTCCTTACTGGTACCAGGTTGGCCACCCACTCTGAATATCTCAGTGGTACGATGATCTGGGCCTACAACAGCTCCTTCACTTCCCTCTCCATGATAGGCAACAACATAGGATTGATCTGTCTTAGCTTATGCCTAAATGGATTTTCCTCCCCTTTCAACGGGATTTTATGCTCAATGACAGAAGTGTCATATGTTTTGAGGTCTTCGTAGGTCCAGGCAAACACATCAGCAAATTCCCTCAAAAGTCCAATGTATTCAGACCTATGCTCCTTTGTCAGACTTCTTGACAATTTGACAAAATTGGGCTCACTCTCGGTGCCAATGTTGCAATGAATAGTACGAGCATCATCCTCCGAGATTTTCCCCTTTAATGACACATCATTTCTATCAAAAATCCTTTCCAAAGGAACTAGTCCAAGGAACTAGTCCCCTTGGAATATGATTGCTGGGCAGCTGCACAATGCTACGCTCTGCAATCTTATTCAGAAAATTATCCCCATCGAGCCTTTCTTCAGAGAAAGAGTCTTGGTCGATATGCATCTCTGAAAATTCTTCAACAATCTCCAAGAACTTCTTGATCTTGAGATCATCCTCAAATACCTTCCAATGTTTGATGTTGTCAGGTATGGAGGGCCTGTATTTTACTTCTACATCATATCTGAATTTGGGCAGCAAAGGTATTTTGAAATTGGTTGCTGACGTAGCCAAGGAATTTGCCACTGTGTTATCCTCTCTTGGGATGAAAGAAATGTTAAATGCTAAGAAGAAACTGTCAATTAGGTGCCATACCTCATTTCTGTAACTCCTGAGTCGAGGATGCTTGGCTTGATAAGTGCTTCTGATCTGCTAGACCACCAACTCTGCATCTCCGAACACTGCTACTTCCTGGATTCCCATTTCCCTTGTAGCTCTTAATCCTATAACAAGAGATTCATACTCTGCCACATTGTTGGTAGCTTCAAATTCTAGTTTGTATGACAGAGATATGGTTTCTTGAGAAGGTGATACAAAAATTACCCCAGCACTAGTGCCTTCCCTGGAAGAGGCTCCATCAAAAAACATTTTCTAGATGGGGGAGATGGGGGAAGAGCATTCATGAGGAGTGGTGGGCTACCTTTTGAGTTTAAGAGGAGGCTCAGGAGCATGAGTGAGTTGTAGTAGACTGGAACCTAAATAAGTTTCTAAGGCAAAAATAGAATGGTTGGTAGGATTAGCTTCATCACAATTGGGCTTCCCTGTATAGCCTCCTATGTTCTCCTCCAAACACTGGGATGGTAGCATATGTGAGGTCCATCTGCAAAGTTCCCCCTAGTCTTTTTATCCAAGATCTTGATAACAACATACCGAAATTGGGGGGGACATCAGCCACTACAATATCCATGACCACACTTTTCGTGGGAAATTAAAACAAGGTCACGACCAGGTCTTTGATAACTCCTAGACATTGAACCTTTATGGANTGCCCCCGAATCCATCAAGCAGTTGTGCAGTACCTTGTCATGTATGTTCAAGGAAGTGTAGAAGGGAGGGGATGAATCATTCCTGTCTTCTACCATAGGACCTAGAATAACTGCAGGATTTTCATCTTGCAAATTGATGGAGTCTATGGGAAGGCATGAGATGTCAGACTATAAAAGCTCAGAGAAGAGTTTCTTGAACCCTTCATGTTTAATCAATTCGGTCAGGGGCACAGGGATTATGATCTTTTGAATTTCATGCTCGAAATTAAAAGAAGATGTAAGCTTCGGGATTTCTCTTATTTAGGGAACATGACTATGGACTATAGGAGTGAGGGGTTGGTGATTATTACCTTTGTGACTGTCTGCTACTTCATTAGCAGGTTTCTTTGTTCTAGTGGACTGCTCAGGAACGTCGGGTGCTATTGTCTTTTTCTTAGACCTCAGATCATACCTGCCTTGGCTACCACTGGCCTTGTCTCCCTTGCTCAGTTCATTTAGCTAATTTTCCATGAGAGACTCCTTGTATGCTGATTGAGTGAGATGAGGAAAAGGAGGAGTGTCTCTGAAGCAGTGGATTTCGGGATCAATATCATATGTTTCCCCTTCCTTCCCCTCGGCCACAAAATTGTTTTGGAAAGGGGTCTGAATCTTCTGGTCTTATCTGTCTCTTCCCCTCTCTCTTTGTACAGTCGGGGAGGTAATATCATTTGGCCTCCTGAAAACTCCTTTGTTTTCGGCATTTTGGGGGCCCTTGTATGTTTGCCTCCCCTCCACCTTCATTCTCTCCATCTCTGCAGATAGAGACTTCACCATCCTGGTAAGCTCATCCACTTGAGGGTGGGATGCCAATGGGCCAAAAATTGAGGCTTCCGACCTTCCATTTCTTTTGTTTGCATCGGCCTTGTTCCTCAATCTGTCAATTGCTAATACATTGGATTCCACTTCTATGGCCGCATCTTGCATTTGAGCTAAGAAGGTGGCTCTTCTTTCTCTCAATAAAAGACAAAAATCAAGGCCAAATGCACTAGCATAAGAAATCTTGGCTGAGGATTCTGAGGGTTTTATTTCGGCAGGAATTTTATTATACATCTTATTGAATCTTTTGGAGAAGTCAAAGACAGACTCTCCTTCCATCTTCTTCAAAGACCCGAACTCTGTCATGTAATACATGAAATCCTTCCTATCGCCCCACTACCTCAGGAAAGCACTATCCAGAGCTTCGATCCCTGCAATAGATCCGGGGGCCAATCCTCTAAACCATTTCCTCACTTCGTCATCTAAGCTCTGGAAAAAGACTCTCATCCAGACATCTTCATTTTCGATGTTCAAGTTGTCTGCATAACTGTAGAAAGAAGCCATGTGCTCTTTCATAGTTACGTCCCCTTCTCCAGTGAACTTGGGCATATACTTCAAGTAATCTCCAGTAGGGAGAGGATTCATAGGATGGGGTAGGATTAAGGGAGCATATCTGGCAACAACTATGGCATCCATTCTATTTAGAGGGGGATTAGCACCAGCCATAGGAATATTAAGTGGAGGAGAACTTGGAGGGGAAGGAGTTTGCGAGGGGGCTACAGGGAATAAGTCTCAAAGTGGGATGGGAAACAAAAGGGTATGTAAAGAGAAGGATAACGGGTTCAAATTAGCAGATGCTCCTCTTTGTGTAGGAGTGGGGAAATATTCTGTAGTCCTTGGCCTACGCCAAGGTATAGCTTTAGAGGAGAAGGGAGTGACAAGGATTTCTCCCTCCAATCCCAGACCAGGAGGGGAAAACTCAGCAGGAACACTCCCAAAATTCAAGAAACAGGAAACCTCAGACAGAGGTCTATTAAGAAACTGAGGAGGAGAAAATGGGGTTTGTACAGAAGCAAATGACGAATTACTTGGTTCGGTGGTGGAAGCTTCCTCTTCAGGGGCCTTTCCTCTTCTGAGAACCGCCTCTGGATCAGTTTCAGGTGTAGCTAGAGGTAGTTGTGGATGAGACCGCATGTGTCTGCCTCTAAAAGCCACAATTATCATGGTAGGTTCACCATAGTGGAGTCACAGTGGAGTCGCCAGGTGCATAGTAGCAATCTTCAAAGGCTCTAATACCTGATGCACCTTCAGAATCAGAGGCTCAATGTCGTTCAATCCCGGGGAAAATTTTCAACTTCGTCCCCGACAACGAAGCTAGAAATGTTAGCGTCAGAAGTCACTCCTGGATTGCTTGCAAGAGAAGAGCCCAACGCCCATCAGTTTTATGTCACAATTTTTTTAATGGGGTGATCGAGTGGGTAAAGAATCAAGAAGATATAGCTTTAACTCGGGAGACTGGGTCTGGTATGTAGAAAGCAAGGGAGGTCTTGATCCAACTTCAGTCAGTATATGATTAAAGGGTGATAGATGGAAGACTTGTGAGAAGAGTGAGCAAGACTGCCTCGGGCAACAGGCCTTCGGAAGCTTGAGGATGAAAAACTCAGAAGCAAAGATTCTCTTGGTCCGGAGCTTCAAGGATCTAAGGAGTGACTTGACTGGATCTTCCAATTTCAAGTCGTTCAGCGCTAAGAAAATCACAGGAGCCGATTAGAAACAATAAAATTGTTACAGTGATCCAACCTACATCATCCTATAACAGCTACAACTCAACTGGATCCTCCAATTCTGAGTTGTTCTAACACAGTAAACAAAGAGATGGAAAAGAGGCCGACATCCATAAAGTAAGAAGTCTCAAATGACTTATACATAAATGAGAGCGACTAGCACTTCATCAAAACATTACAATCGGGAGCCCTTGCTCAACCATCGATGCTTTACAAAATACAAAGACTGAGTCTATATACTCAGAAAAATTCGCCTAACAGAGGCATGTTCAGTCATCCAAAGCATGGTGTCCCTTCAGCCAAATTTGGACAGTTATTCTTTGTCAGATGCCACCTTAACTGCGCGTGGCTCCTGCAAGGGGAGTAGCTGAGCCATTAAGTGTTGAGCTAGCATGTGCAGACCTCCTCCGGCTAGTCGAGAACTTGGCATGATTTTTCTAGAAAAATGGGTACACAAGACGCTCTCAAGTAGACCACTTGCCAGACCTTCCATACCTCACACTTAATGAATGAGGAGAGGTTTCAACCACCCCTTCTTGCCTTCATTTACTCCAAGTGAAGACCAGAATCGTGGTCGAATCTGATGGCACCTGGAGATCGCGATGATCCTCTCTATGAACAAACACGACGCCTTTGGCCCCTCTCTTGTAGCTCTTTTCTTTCCCAAGTGACCACAGGCTGTGACCCTATGTTTACTCTCAAAGGTGCTTTTGACGTTCGTGAATAGGAAGGGGCTGATCCCTGCTTCTTGAAACTGTAATGAGCGAAACACCGAGGTGGATTAATCTGGTGCCATGTGTCCCTCTCAGATCTGATGGTCTTGAACTTGCTTGGCGATATTGTGGGCCTAGGTCTTGGACGCTCCCGACACCTCGCGCATCGAGAATATGATAGAGCCGCTCCTTGAGCCTCAGAGTCGCGATGGGAAAAATGCCAAGATGGCTCAATTGGCCGCCATGTGTCCCTTTGGATGGACGATAGAGAATGCTTCATGATACCACAGGCCCGACTTTCAGCGCTTTCGGCATTTTTTGGGTTCAGGGTTTCGAGATATAGAACAACATAAAACTCTCACCCCTCGAACTCCTAAATGTCGAAATGCCGACGCGACTAGATCTCGCGCCACATGTCTTCTGGATGGACGGCTGCTATCTTTCCCTGCACACAATATGGGCGCTATCCATTGCACTAACCTCAGCATAACTTCGCTAACCGTGATTTCCCGCCAACCGTTGATCTGTTCCTTTAGATGAATCTTGAACTTTGAAATCTGACTGCTCGCTTGCTTTATTCAAGCCCGAAATAGATTTTCTCTGTGAGCTGCGCTCGATGCTCATCGCGCCACTTGCAGACCTGATTGCTCTTGTGCTTCGGACGAGAAATGTTACTAACGAGTAGGATTATGATGACATGCACTAATAGCAAGACTTGGATGTGAATGGAATGAAGAGGTGGAAAGGTTGTCTACAAATGTGGGATTATGAAACCTATGTTAATTACATTTGTTTCTTAAATAAGATACTTGGCCTTGTGAGTATAATTCTCCATGTCTATAGGCCTTATGGAAATATGTGAGGTCAACTTACTTGACCTGTCATAACTGAAAACCTGTTATTGGGATAATCTCTTTTTGCAGAGTAAAAATGAGTGTTATGGACTGAGAATAATCCTCATGGAAGAAGTGAAGTGACATGAGAAAGTTCAAAGGCTCATGGTTGTGCTACGGGGGTGTATATCCCTATTAACTTACTATAGTTTTTCATTGGATGTAAAATATGGTGATGTCATAGATCATATGGTTAGTGATGAACTGAGTATAGAAACATAAGTAAAATGCTGATGATATTGATTGTATATTACACTATGAGGATAAAGGTGGAATGGTTAATGAAATGTTGATCCCAAATGTGGTAAAGGAAGTGTCGGGGCACTTCTAGATGACCAATGGTCCAGGTTGACATCCATAGGTGGAAGGTATCCATATAAGGTATGGCTTGGTGTTGGGCTCTAAATATGTCCTAAAAACAACCTTATTTTGACATTAATTTATCAACCGAGGATTTGTATTGTCTTTCAAGAATGTCAGCAAAGTCTATGCAGATAGTCATAGATGTTTAAATCGTGTAGATAATTCAACTAAATTAAATCTGAGTCTATCGAAATTACTGCAATAATCAAGTTCTTCACTCATTCATTGAAAACTCTGAAACTGATAACTCACTCAATAGAATTGAATCTAATCAATAACACACTGTGAATCAAAACATCAATCAATTTGACGAATTCATCTAGCTAAAAAATAGTAATTTAATCTGAAAAAACACTTAATGAATCAATCTATCAATGATTATTTAACCCACTAGAAATGAATTAATGAATATTAAAGAAGGAACAACAAATGCAAATTTGGTAGAAGGAATAACGTATGCGAAAATGAAAGGAATCCACAAGAAATAAACTAACAACAATTGGAAATGGAACAACAATCGATAATCTTCAAATGAAACATCTATTCTCTGCAAATGAACAACATAACTAATTCATAAAAGAATCAACACACTCATGAATTTATCTCAAATGTTGCAAAGAAATTTAAATCAGAGAACTGAAACATAATTGATATGATTACAGATGAGACAATAAATCCTTCCGACTGGGCCCATGGTCTTCAGAAGGTACTTCTATGAAAAACTCAGTACTCAAAGATGATCAAAACGCTCAAGGAATTCATTAATTCCATAATTGGTAAATCATTTACAATGGGTTGTTGTACAAAATGTCAACAATTCAGATATTTGAATGCTTGGTTGAATTTCTTGGGTATCTCTCTATTGTTCACTATCCTTTATATATTACAATGAAATAAGTAAATTAAGCTATCGTGAGGATCGAGAGATCCTCAGGATTGATTTTACTATTTATGAAGATTACAAGATAAAGAGTCAATCTTCCTTTAAACTATTTTGTGCCTGATTTCTTTGATCTCCAATGGCCTAGGCATCTTCATGATATTCTTAACTATCTTGAGTTAACAACAATTTGTCTACTTCTGCAATAAAATCAAAACAATTTAAACCAAAATTCAGAAATTATCTAATATCATTCAATAATATTTCTAAAAGACTTTTTAACCATTTTCTTTCCTAATTCCTTCAAATTAATCGAAAGTCAACAAATAATATATCACAAACCATAGTAATAAGGAGAATATTTATACCTTTTTCTCAACTCAACACTTGGTATGCTCAAGTAGTAGTGAGAGGGAATCTAGAAAAGGATTTCCTTGATAAAAAGGTTTGTTAACCAAAAATTGTTTGAGGCATGAAAAAGAAGCTTGATAAGTTGTCTTGTTGCCTTGGAAACTATTGGAATTGCCTAGATGGTATTTATGGGTTGTTGAATAATTTTATAGTAGTTGAGACAAGAATTCCTTCTTGCTACGTGTCGTCACATGGAAAGGGAAATATAGCTATGAATTTTTTTTTGTGAGAATTGCCATGTGGATGACATGTGATTTATAGTAAAATCTCAACAAAGAGGGAAACATGGTGTTGAGTAATCCTATGAGACTTATCATAAGAATGGTTGTAAGATCTCTAGGAGGAAGGATAAGGGAGTTTTAAAGGTCCATGTGGGTGAATGGAATGGAACAAGGTTCAAGCAATGAACTTGCATGTTGAATATTTCCATATATTTGTATATGCTCAAGTGCATGGAATGAATCTAATATAAGGTCTCCGAATATGAAGATTTATATTAAGATCAAATAGATCTGAATGAATGATAAAAAATGTGCAATTAATGCACATATATGATGTATGAGTATAATTATACTAAAGGCACAATGAGACTACATGAAAAAGTGAATTGTAAGAAAAGAGTTGCACTTGCCAGGGTAGAACGAATACCACAGATGCATGACTGACTCTATTTTGAAGAGTCGTGATTATTTTGATCTGAATAATATCTTGAGGGGGATGTGTGCCATATCCTCAAGAAAGGCTAGTATAAATTGATGAAAGATTAAATGAGAAGGGATGCTTCATTGTCATGATAAAAGGAAACTTGATTAGGCTTTTAAAAGTTGGATGCAAATGGTCATGAGCAATCATGAATTACGTAAATTTCATTAAATATAGAAAAAAAAAATTAAGTGTGCCTATAGTAGACAAACATTATGTTGAAGCATGTAGTAAGATCATTGTGCATGAAAGCACAATGGGATAATGTGCATATGTAATTCATAATCCATCATAAGAATGAAATCTTTATTCCTTATGGAATATTTGGTAAATAGTTGAAATGATAAAGATGAAGTTGACTAATCCAGCTGGATATTGGTGGCCACCCACCTATTCAACTTGGACCCCCACCATTGCTTCTTTCATTTTTCCAGTTTTCGCACAGTTTACTATTTTTAGCAGTTTTTTCAGGGTCCTGAACTTCTGGGGCCATTTTGAGGCCCTAAACGATGTTTTTTTGGGTATGTTTCTCTCGCAAAATAACATCTAATGATGATATTTTATATTTA
>JASDQU010223073.1:0-13507 GCA_032191745.1 Picea mariana
TGTTGGAATCTATTACAGTGATACAGTATCAATAGCTTACCAGTCTCATCACTGTTTTGCTACACTTCTCTGCTCTACCTGCATCTGTGTCCTCCTCCACGCATACCATCCTCTTTGTTTAACCTTTTACCTGCAATTCATACTTTGTAGCCACCCCTTCTTTCTATGCGCTGTGTCTCTTATATACTCTTATGGTCCTCTTCACAACCTCCTTCTTCCCACATAATGTGACTATCAAAGAGCAGTGCCTCTCTTCTCTGTTTTGCATGACATTCACACATCAAGACCTCTACCTGATCATCATTCAAACTCTTTGCATTCTCTGGCATTTATGCTGTAAATTTTCATCATCAGTGCCCGTTGTCCAAATATTATTTGGCTTCTTTGGCCGTGCGACACTTCATCTTATATGTTCTGCATTTTTATCATGCCAAGATCTCTACCAAATCATCCACGCAACTCTTCACCTTCTTTGGTAGTTATCCACAGTCTGTTCTGGAAGTTACAGAGGGAACCTTTGCACGCTCCTTCCTTTAGCACCTTTTCCCTTCCTGAGAAAACTACACAGTGGGGGCTAGCTTTTCTGGCTAAGCCCCTTCCTTTCATGTGGCCATGAGCTATGATCAGATGCCTATCCAAAAGGTGCTTCACGACTTCACATATCATATATTCAGCTGCGAGTTGCCTCGATTTTCCCAAATCGTGAAACTTCAAGGTGGAGCTTAGCAATGCTAGCTCCTTCCTCTATTCTCTCTCCACGTGACCGCTGGTTGTTACTGCTGGCTGTGAACGCTCGCTAATCAAAAGGTCACTTCGCAATCTCAGCGATCTCCGATGTGGAGCCTAGTGACATGCTAGCTCCTCCCTTAATCCTTCTGTTAGCGATAAAAAATACAATGGTATTTTTGATAGTGTTTTCTTCACTTTTTCTTAAATACACTCGTTCTCATTTGTTGGCAAATGTCGTGACCTCCAATTCCCCAATCAACCTTGACAAGATCCTATTGATCTCTTTGCCTAAGATTGTTTTGGTTTTTCCCTCTTGATCTGCATTCCAAAAATCTCGGTTATTAGAGCCTAAAACTCTAGTTTTATGTTTCTTTACAGTTTGAAAAAATATATATATATATTATCTTTATGACACTATGACATAAAAAGGGTGTGTGTGCACAAGTGTCGATCCCCGAACCCTAAGCCCAAAAGCCAATTCACCTATCTAAGCCTCGAGTCGAGTCTCCAAATCCATGCAATACACAAAACCCAATGCTAAGTGCCAAACCCGATAGCAATCTCTCTCATATCTCATTGATTCTACCTTATGAAGCTCGACATATATTAGCATTACAATATCTAAATCTCTGAACAACGTGGGATTTGTCCCATGCATTATTTTTTGAAATTAATGCAGGCATCAGACCGTATGCAAGAGGCGCCATGAAGAGGAAGACGGGCTGTCGTGAATGGCATGCAATCGCAAGAGAAAGAGACAGATGGAAGCAGCCACGAGGATGAAGCCACGAGTTAAGCGGCAGATCAAGTCACCCGTCGATATATCTAAGCCCGAGACGAAAAAAGCTCATTTATGTTGCCCACATAAGTCGAACATAAGCATGTTACTTCAGAACCAGAATTTGGGGTAAAATCATCTCCCAGATGGCCACTATTTCACAGGGCTATTTCAATGGAAAATATTCCAAGTTCCCAAAATCAAGCCCGAAAAATGTCCGTAGTGGGCACTACAGTTGCCTGATAGGTGTGAACAGGTGATAAGAGAAAAAGAAGAGGTGACTCGAGAAAGGTCTATGAAGATGGTGAAATTGGAAACTCAATGGAAATAAATTTAATAGAGACATCGTTGACGGGTCTGAGTCAGACCGAGGGAATACAGGAAAAACTCTCCCTGATGAAGAGGTTAAAATATCTTCTCGAAAGTAAAACATGCAAGCACTTCACGTATCGTATGACGTGTTGGAATCGGCAACCTTCAAGTTCTCTGAAGAGAATCTTGTTGGAAAAGGAGTTTGTAACCAAGTTTACCGAGGTGTGCTTCTTGATGGACAATCAGTGGCAGTAAAACTTCTGAATTTTCCCCCGAAGCCACTCTCAGAAGTGGAGATTATTACTTCCTTCCAGAAAAAGGATAGTATTGTCCTAATTGGTTACTGTATATATGGCGAGGGAGGCTTTCTTATCTATAACTTCGTATCAAGATGGAACCTGGAGGAGAACCTATATGTGGAAAAGGGTAAATCGGTGATTCCATGGAAAGAAAGACTAAAAGTGGTTATTGGAGTTGTCGAAGTATTAGATTACTTGCGTGATAGTTGTATTCGGCCTGCCATTCACAGAGATGTGAAATATTCCAATATACTTCTTTCTGATAACTGAAAAAAAATTCTAATCCATACTAAAGTTCCGAACTGCCAAGAGAGCCTTGTGACATGGGAAAATTCTTATGATGACTGTAATGCTGCAGAGATACTGGATACATGGTTGACAAATATTCTAGAGAATATTAGGCTTGTCTATTTTCTTAAACAAGAAGGGTGTTAGGATCCCAGAACTTTCGGCGGCTAATTATCACCCGTTTTATACCTCTAAGCCATCGAAAGCGCAAAGACTGAAAGATTTCCTTTCTTTTTGCTTAGATCACGGATTTTTTCTTCCAAATGACATGAAGATGGTTTTTCATAGATGATAATAATTAAATCCATACAAATCATCATTCTGTTCCACTTTTTGAGCCACCAGATAAGAGAAGAAGACCAAGTGGCCTTTCTATTTTAGGATAAAACCGCTAACTGTGAAAGAGGAATTTCGATATGATCTATTAAGATAATAAAGACGTTGCTGGAAGCTGTCGAATATTACAGAAGACCATTGTGATAAGGGCTTGACCTTTAATATAGGATTTTTTCCTAATTTTGTGAACTGTTTTGATTTTCTATTATTAGTGTATTCAGATCCAGTTTCGAAGGATCTTGAAACTTTATTGTAAAAGGCTATAAAGCCTAAGACTTTTGATGAACTAAGAGGGTTTTGTTAGCGATAAAAAATGCACTGGCATTTTTGAAAGAACGATGTCTAATCTTGTAGGGAAATTTCTTATAGCTTTCCGAGATCCAAATGCAGATCTGAAAGCACCATTGGAAAGTTCAGGATTTGTAGATGTCGATCGACTATTTAAGCATGCAAAATGGACTCTCCATGACTGAGAAATTTGATTTTGAAAAAATCTGTGCTTTCACCAGCGCAAAAGGCAGAATTATAACTAGTTAGTTGTTGAAAGCTCCGCCTTTCAACAGCTAAGGAGCAGATTTTCGGGTAAGTTAGCTGTTGAAAGCCTGTCATAGCCAAAATAGCCAAATTTTCGCCCAGATCAAGATTTTTTGGGTTTGAATGGTTTGAATTCTTCTTAAATAAGCTGGTTATGAATTATCAAATCAAAATCTGAAGGCCATTCTTGGAGATGAAAGTCAAAAGGGAATTTTTTGACTAGATTTGGTGATTTTCAAGGGCAAAATGATAGGAATTTTTGGCACACATCATCAAATTGGAATTCCACTTTCAAAGGAACAGATCAAAGAGCCTTGGAAGGCTAGGCTACACTTCATCAACTTTCAACCAATGTTTGAAGACCAAAAGATAAAGGTTGACCTCATCTTGAGGATCTCTCCTTATCTTTTGTGAATCAGTTTTGACTTTCTATTTTTAGAATATCAGATCCATTGTTTTAGGATCTGAAAACTGATTGTAATAGGCTATAAATGCCTCTTTTTGCTAAGAGACAAAGGGTTCAATTTTGGATACTCTTTGGCTATTGTACTAAGACACTTATTTTTCAATACAGAATCAGTCTTCTTTTGTTGTTAATGACAGATTTCTTCATCTATTTCATGTTCTGTACTTTATTTCAGTTTAGCTCAGCTATTAAGAACTATCATCTTCTTATTTAGCTCATAAACTTGAACTAAAGGAATTCTTAATGGCTTGTATGATCCTACACACTGTTGTACTTGATTATCTAGATCAGTTTTCTCCATACTTTTTGATATTATCTTTGTCTGTTCATTGATTCCTAAAAGCACTTTTTCATTCGATTGCATTGTGAGATGTCTTCCCATTAGCTATTCTCAGTTATCCCATTGATCCACACTTTCATTATTCATGATTTCTTAAGTTACCAAGCATCCTTAGCCTACAACCCTAAGGAGTTTCTTGGAGTCATAACAAAATGGCGCCGTTGCCGGGGAGACGGAATTCAAGCTCTGCTTTCCTGCGATACAACATAGAGCTGATCTTTGATGATAGACAAAGATTAGACACTTTTTGGTTGTAATCATCTATCTGGCGACTCCATGAAGGACTAATTCAGTGGCAACTCCATGAAGGATGAATTTGTTGGCGACTCCACTGGTATATAAATGAATCAGATCTTAGCAAAGAGGTATGCGTTCTGCTATTTCTCAAGTATTGTTGGTTTCCCTAATCCAGTGCCTAGTAGAGATGAATGGGAAAATAACCTTCCCAGATTTCGAGGTGAAGAGTGGGAAGTACCAGCTGAACATTTGCTAGATTTCCATGACTTCATTGACCAGCTTGAAATTGTACATGAAGATGTTCAAATTAAGTTGTTCAAATTTTCTTTAGAGGGAATTGCTCTTGACTGGTGCCAGTCTCTTCCGGATGCAAGTGTCAGCTCTTTAGCAGATTTTCATGCTGCTTTTCATGTGTTTTGTAAAGACCAATTATCAGCTGATCTTCTTTTTCCCGAGTGTTGTCATGAATTCAATCTTTTGAAATTAGAACTTCGTGAAGAGTATACTGCTGAAGAAAATACTCTTCATCATGATCAGGAGATCAATAATCCACACTATGACAACCTTAGTGATGCTTTTGACATCATATCAAATGCATCTACTGTTGTAAGTTGTCATAAAGATCAGATTTTTCTCTCTGAAAATTTTAAAGATGTTGAGCAGATTGACAGGTTCATAAGAGATAGTTTCGGTTCTGTAACAGATGCAAAGGGTTACTTTTATATAAAGACAGATTGCAACAAACATTTGTAGGAAGGGCAGCATAAAGGTTCAGATCAGAAATTGATTTTTCATTTTCCTCCAACGGAGATCAAGCATTCTACATTCAGCATTGAAGAAGAGCAACTGCAACACAGTCAGTTGGAGCAGCAGCTCAAAGAGGTATTGTTTTATGATTTTAAAGACCCTATTGCTGACTTTTTGGATTCTATCAGCAGCATGGATGTTAAAATATTTGTGTCAGTAGGAGATTATCTTTATCATCCGCTCAAACCTTTTTTCTGCATGATATGGCTTTCATTACTTTTCGAGTCAAGATTTAGCATGATGCCTATAGATCAGTTTCTGACATGGCTGCATTGGAAGTATACTTTTACTTGATCAATATACTTCTATTGGCTAGATGTAGGAGTAGACAGGAAAATAAGCTCGCTTTATGAGCACATAGATCATTTTCAGTTATTGTTGAATAAGCAAAGCAGGCTGCATGCAAGCTACAGGTTTTCAGAGGAACAGTTGCACAGTCATATATAAGACCCCAAGACTTCCTGCATCTCATTCAAGGATAGTGCCTACCGTTGCTTCGGTTAGATGGTCTCCAAGAAGAAATATATCTTCACAATTGATAATGATTGCTTTGTTGCCAAGGATCCCTCTGACAGCGACATCAATATCACATTATGAATTTGCTCTTCCCCTCAACCTCATTCTTTTTTAATACGTTGTATGATCCATATACAGAGGGCACAGATTTTGTTCGTGGGTATCCTTTCAGCCTTTGCCATGGAATACCCATTGTGGTTTCTTATGGCCTCTAGATGAATATTCCTGACTACAATGCTCTCACTCAGCTTGTCAAGCCCACGAAACGCAACACCAGGTATGTTGATGCAGTTTTGACAAATCCAAAGGGCACCCCCATCACATGTTTGGGATGGATTTGGTCTTCAATAGGGACTTGATTAGCCCTACAATGTATTTTGGTTTGATGGGGATGGCCAGCCTACTGGTTACTATGATGATATGTGGGCAGGTTGGTGTGTCAAGGTCATCTGTGATCACTTAGGCTTGGGAGTAAAGACTGGGCTGCCATACAACTGGCACCGCTTGTTTTTCTTAGCACAACAGAGATGATCTAGATGTAGTTACCATAGTTGTAAAATATGGGCTAGATGCATTTGTTTATAACTTCAAAACAATAACATGCTATCGGGTCCGATTCCAGAGTCTCTAGGAAAGCTTTCTTACCTTTATTTTCTCGATCTCTGTCACATCAATTTCTCGGGGATCCTTCCGGAGAGCTTATCAGAGATTTCTTATCTGCAAAAACTGGATATTTCATTCAATAATTTCAAGTCTGTGAGTGTGCCTACAGTGCTATCGAAGCTCCCTCCTATGAGCTGTATATCCAGTGTTGTCATCATAGTCCATGAGGTATTCGAGTGTTGCCAGTCAGTTGGTAGGAAGCGCAGACTCACTGTCATTTGCAAAACCCCTTTTCATCCTAGAAAAACATAGTCAGGAGTCATGGAAGACCGTGTTCATGTTGTTGTTGAGGAAGGAACAAGTTCTGAGACAACTGTATGAGATTGTGTATGTGTTTAATTCATCAAACACGCAGGCAACAAGCCATCTGCAACATTTCGGGCACCTTTCAACTGATGAAAAGAATGGAGTTGGCACTTGCGTTTTTATGTGGATTTACTCTGCTGTGTGGCATAAATATTGACATATGGATTAGGCTATGTGTCGACTTGTGGCTTGATTTGGCAGATGAGAAGATAATTGTGTTTAGACAGCTCCCAAAGACAGAGGTGAAAGAGATTGCAGATATAATGCTGAAGAAATACCACGTGGACACTTTCTAAATTTGGTCGTGGCAAGCCACAGGTCAACAATAAAATTTAACGCAGCTGTCAATTTCATAAGCTACCAATATCTCAAAGATTCAGGTTCCAGAAATCACGCAGGTGAAATCTCTACGTTTGTTTATTGAAAGCATTTGGCCGCGTGGAAGAAAGATGCAAGGAAAGTTGTTGCAAAAGGAAACTAAGGATATATCTGAAGTTTACTTCTCACATGGACAAAAAAAATTGCTTTGGCCTCCACATCTTCACAGTGTTTTCAAATTGATTTATGATCTAATTGCATCTCAAACTATGTAGACAGTTTTGCAAGAACGTTAGACACAACCAGCAACTGTGCAATCAAATGTTGAACATGAGAGTACAGATGTTGCAAACTCTATCCTGACTAATGCAGATGAAAAAGAGGAAACCATAATAAATGTTTCGGAAGCTTCTGCCACTGTTATAAAGGACTCAAATATTTTAATGGTACCCGACCTTGGTTCTGTACAAGCAACAAAAAAGCCTAACCAAGACAAACAGTCCATAGCTCTCAAGAAAGATATTCAAGAGTAAAGTCCCAATCCTCTTGAGCTTCTTACATGGAGTGAAAAGTTGTCTTTAATATTCAAGGCTCTTGACGGGAATAGTGATACCATTCGAGCCCCAAACTTGCAACTAAGGTATGCAATGGAAACAGACATTCGAGTAACTGATTGCAAAGCATTTCTCTCACATGGAGGTTCTTTGAGGCCATTTTGGTTACATATACAGGCACAACTAAGCAACTTGATTCTGTTCTTAGTGTGGAAGAGGTTGCAATGTCAGCTGGAGCAGGACAATCTAGGCTTTTGTCCACTTCATTTTCTTCCTTTCGAAATCAAATTGCATCGAAAACTATGTTGAAAGAAAGTAATAGGGATGAAAAGAATAAAATGGTAGCCTTTGTTAAAGTTGAATATCACACAAATTCTCCAATGAATGAGGAGCACATGGCTTTCCCAATAGATAAGGGTTAGATGTCTTCTAAGGATGAAGAAAATACATTATATTCTCAGGTTGAACATGTGTCCTCACCTAAGCACGAAATATGTAACAAGTCCCCCAATCAAGTGCATACTTACAGTGATACCATCCATGATTTAGAGGAAGGTGAGATAAGGAAGGTAGCTGATTCCAAGGTCTCAGAGTGTGCTACTGGAGGTTTTTCAAGTCCTCAGAGGATAGAGGGGAGTGGCTTGATAAAGGATATTCCTTTAACCTTTGAAAAGTTGTTGACAGTTCAAAAGACATAAATGCAGGTTTTAAGCATTGTTGGGACTAAAAAGGATTAGTACAAGGTCCTTAAGGGGTTGATGGTTGGAGTGATGACTGCTGCATGATACTTTTGCAGATGGGAGAGAAAAGAATCTTGCCTAGTTATGAAGATTAGGGAAGATATTACAATAAATTTCCACAACAGATGCTATAGTGAGGTGCAAGAAATTTTCCAGAGGAATTTGAAGCATGCAAGAAAATGCTATGGGTGCTTTAGCTAATATTTCTGGTGAAGCAAAGGAATTGCTTGTTGGACTGGTAACTACAAGTAATAGTGAGGTGCAAGAAGAGCTCACATTCTCTTTAAGAGTCCTATCGACTACTAGTTCAGATATCTGGAAATCACTTAAGGGATGAGAGGGTGTTCATCTTTTGATATCTTTACTGGGATTATCTACCGAGCAGCAACAAGAATATGTTGTTGCTTTGCTTTCTATTTTATCTATGGAAGTTGACGAGGGCAAGTGGGCTATAACAACTGCTGGTGGAATACCTCCTCTTGTGCAACTACTAGAAACAAGGTTTGTTAAAGCAAAAGAAGTTGCTGCACTTGTATTGAGAAATTTGTGTTGTCATAGTGAAGATATTCGTGCTTGTGTCCAGAGTGCAGAAGTTGTTCCAGCACTCTTACACCTACTAGAAAATGCATATATCAAAGTTCAAAAAATTGCTGCAGAGGCCTTTAGGCACCTTATTTGGGAAGAAGATCCTGGTATTTTATATTAGTTGGGGGCTTTACTTTTGGGAGATCATCCAGATTCAAAAGTGCATGTACTTGAGGTGTGTGGCTGTTTGCTTTCACTTGCATCTCATGGAGACCTTCTGCATGAAAGAACTGCTGCTAACAAAGTCTTCCAAATGGTCCTGGAAATGCTTGG
The DNA here is from genome assembly GCA_032191745.1 of Picea mariana. Taxonomy (NCBI): domain Eukaryota; kingdom Viridiplantae; phylum Streptophyta; class Pinopsida; order Pinales; family Pinaceae; genus Picea; species Picea mariana. Next base: position 9,082 of record JASDQU010223073.1, read on the forward strand.
CTCTTCAAATGATGACATCCAAAGGATCTCAAGACTTTGACAGATTGGACGAGGAGCATATCATGTCAATGTTTTTTGACATTGAACCATTCCACAAATAGCAAAATCCATCAAACCAATCAGTTTCTAATCATACTCCTGCTGCACCATCAACTGCTTTGTATAACAGATGTTCAGAGAGACACAAAATTTCTGAGAACCCTTCGATGCCATAGATAACAACAATTGTGCATTTGGATTTCCTTTTGTATGCTCTGCAGCTGTGGTGTCATTACTTAAATTATTTCGATATCTATAACTTGTTTTTCCTCACTTGCTTAGCATATCAATTCTTGAATCAAGCATTGCAGGTCACCTGAGGTTCAAACATCAAGTGTCAACAACACTTTATCGAGAAGCTACTGAAGAATCTAACACTCTATGCAGGATCAATGTTGCTCTGCATTATTTTCTTCTCAAAGATAAAACAGAACTTTCACCAGCGCAGAAGGCAGAATTATAACCAGTTAGTTGATGAAAGGCAAAGCTTTCACCAGCTAATTAGCAAATCTTAAGGCAAAATAGTTGGTGAAACCTAAGACTGGCCATCAAAGCACATTGGCGAGCCTTGGAAGGATACCTGCACATATGAGAGGATCTAGAAATGCTTTGTATCTGAAGTTGTTGCTGTATTGATACACGATCCAGAAAAAGTTTACAGAGACATGGTTGCAACCGGCAACACCCTCCATTGCTTGGTTTCCTCATTATGTTTCTGTAAGGATGAAATATGCAATTGGTGAAAATCCTCATGTCCCTCCTAATCATGGAATATAGTCACGGTGGATGTGCCTGTTGACCTCATACTGAGAATTGGTAGCACTGTAAACAGAGGGAGGAGCTTCATCTAGCAAACCCTGATGTCTTTGTACTCTTGCAGGTAATTGAGATTCGTCAAGTTTTGATTTTTGGGTAAGTTTCTATTTTCGGTGGTTTAGGCGAGCCCGTGTGTGTGCTCATTAACCACCGAAAAGGCTAAATGACTCCATGTCCCAATAGTAAAGGAAAAAGGTCTGCTAGGTTCTTGGACACCTCATAGGGAGGTATCCATCCCAGTTGGAGCCAGATGTTATCGATCAAAAACGCACCGACATTTTTGAAAGAACGATGCCTAATCTTGTAGGGAAATTTTTGATAGCTTCCCTAGATCCAAATGTAGATCTGAAAGAACCATTGGAAAGTTTAGGACTTGTAGATGTCGATCAACTATTTAAGCATGCAAAACAGACTCTCCATGACTGAGAAATTTGATTTTGAAAAAATCTGCGCTTTCACCAGTGCAGAAGGCAGAATTATAACTAGTTAGCTGTTGAAAGCTCCGCCTTTCAACAACTAAGGAGCAGATTTTTGGGTAAGTTAGCTGTTGAAAGCCTGTCACGGCCAGAATAGCCAAATTTTCGCCCAGATCAGGATTTTTTGGGTTTGAATGGTTTGAATTCTTCTTAAATAAGTTGGTTATGAATTATCAAATCAAAATCTGAAGGCCATTCTTGGAGATGAAAGTCAAAAGGGAATTTTTTGACTAGATTTGGTGATTTTCAAAGGCAAAATGATAGGAATTTTTGGCACACATCATCAAATTCGAATTCCACTTTCAACGGAACAGATCAAAGAGCCTTGGAAACCTAGGCTACACTTCATTAACTTTCAACCAATGTTTGAAGACCAAAAGATAGAGGTTGACCTCATCTTGAGGATCTCTCCTTATCTTTTGTGAATCAGTTTTGACTTTCTATTTTTAGAATATCAGATCCATTGTTTTAGGATCTAAAAACTGATTGTAATAGGCTATAAATGCCTCTTTTTGCTAAGAGACAAAGGGTTCAATTTTGGATACTCTTTGGCTATTGTACTAAGACACTTATTTTTCAATACAGAATCAGTCTTCTTTTGTTGTTAATGACAGATTTCTTCATCTATTTCATGTTCTGTACTTTATTTCATTTTAGCTCAGCTATTAAGAACTATCATCTTCTTATTTAGCTCATAAACTTGAACTAAAGGAATTCTTGTTGGCTTGTATGATCCTACACACTGTTGTACTTGATTATCTAGATCATTTTTCTCCATACCTTTTGATATTATCTTTGTCTGTTCATTGATTCCTAAAAGCACTTTTTCATTCGATTGCATTGTGAGTTGTCTTCCCATTATCTATTCTCAGTTATCCCATTGATCCACACTTTCATTATTCATGATTTCTTAAGTTACCAAGCATCCTTAGCCTACAACCCTAAGGAGTTTCTTGGAGTGATAACATGTTCGACTTTGGAGATTATACATTGCTTTTACTCCCAGAATTTTCATAACATATCATAGTATAAGATTTTTTTGACTATTATGTTCAGATTTACCTCTTGTCCATTCTATGCATGTATCCGAATGATTTATTTCATTTCTTATGCTTATCTAGTGTCTGACAACTCTCATCTTGTCATTACACCGATAAACTAAACCTTACAAGTATTCTTTTCTTATTACATTGGCCATTCATATATATTGTTTATGTATGTTTCTGCTGATGGTATAAGATATATTCACACATTTACCTTATTTGAATCCTTTGAATAGAGTTGGCTAAAATCCATGTCCATGTGAATATGTCTGTGCATGTTTTGATTGAGTAAACCTTGTGTTATTCATCCAACTTGATCCAATTGAGTGAAACATTGAGAAAATTGTTAAGTTACCAGGCTCATTTCCTTTACAGTCGAGGAAGGACTCCTAGAGTGATAACACCTTTGACGATGTGACCTCCATCTCTGACCCGAGGCTTAAACTCCTGGGTGCTTCGTGACTTCGCGAATCACAAACTCTTGTTGTGAGTTTCCTTGATTCTCCCAACTCGCGATCTGCATAGTGGAGCTTAGCAACTTGCTAGATCCTCTCTTAACCTTCATCGATGTGACCATGGCTATGACCACGATCCAAGCATTTGAGCACTTCGCATTTCGTGATCTCGTGAACTTAGTTTTCAGTGTCATATCAATGGTCCACAATGTTTCCTCGATCAACAGCTGTGATCACTCTCTGCATTTCGAGATTTTGCATTTCGCGATGACGGAGCTTTGAGAACCTCTCTTCTTTTGAGTCCCAAAATTGTGCTTTCCAGACCAACGGTCCAGATCTCTTCATGATCCAACAATCGAGATCACTTCTTCACACTTCGAGACTTCACAACTCATGCATTCAGTCCTTCCTATGAATTTCACGATTTGTGAATCAACGAAGTGCTGATATCTATCCACGTGTCCTTGTTGATGTGATCTAACACTTGTCCTTGCTGACGTGGTCGATTCTTACATGGTCTTGTTGAAGTGGTATGCCACTTGTCCTTGCTGATGTGGACTGCCTCATGTGGCACATTCCTTATCCTAGATCTGATGGCACAGATTAGTCCTCGATCCAACAGTCCAAATCTCATCGCAAATTCACATTTCGCAGAGTTGGAGGACTACTCACCTCCCTTCTCCCGACTCCTGATTTTCTGAAACCTGCTCCAAATCAACGGAATACAACTTTCTGTGATCCAATGGCTGTGATGAAATCGTGAACTCGAACTTTGCAAATTCTTGCTTCTCCTATCTCTGATTTCCTGATCCATGAATCAACGAAATGTTGATTGCTCACCACGTGTCCTCTCTCGATGGACGGTCAAGATTTACTGCGTGATCTTGGAAGAATTTCTAAGTGTCAAAGGTTCTGCGAGTCCTGATGACTTTGGGTCTCGTTTTCATTTATGAGAATGCTATCTCTTATTATCTTTGGAAATGGAATTAACCTCGACCCTAGTGCACACTTGCACTCTGCTTGCAACTCTACATTATTCCTCCTGAGCTTGTAGCCAACTATTTCTCATGGTCTCGTCATTCCCGATGCTATCATTGTTGATTTCCTATTCTTTGTCATTTCACACTGTACCTGTAATCATGCCATCATTGATGTTGTTCTTGACATCAATGACAAGCACACTTTTCCTGTAAACATGCCAACAAGAGGTTGAGGTATAGGTTGGTGCATGGTTGATGCACTTTTTTATGGTACAATTTGATTACAAGTTGAGGTGCAATTTGGTGCATGGTTGATGCAGTTGTTTATGGTATAGGTTGATTACATATTGAGGTACAGGTTGATGCATGGTTCAAGTTATTCGTACAGGTTTTTTGGTAAAGGTTTACAGCAGTATATCTCACGGTGATAGTGTGACAGTGGTTCCATCATTCTACTTATATGTCAAGGTGGTTGGACGGGGAAAGGACAGGTGGATGTAGCCAAAGAACATAGGGGGTTGTAGCCTCCTTCTGGTTGTATCCAGAGAATTGGAGAGTTGGAGCTTCCCTTAGGTTGTAGCCTAAGAAACTAGGGGGGTTGTATCCTCCTTCTGGTT
>JASDQU010223074.1:12947-29103 GCA_032191745.1 Picea mariana
TCTCTCCTCCAAGCTCAAGCAAACACAAATAGAAACAATGAGGAAATGAGAGGGGGAAAATATCTTTTATTCCCTCCTCACTTTCCCCTAACCCATCCCTAACCACACCCCACACTCTAACTCAACTCAAAAATATAAAAAAAATGAGTGTTTTTTCCTCTTAAGCGCGGAAGCGTTTGGACCTCACGGGGAGCGCCCGGGAAGCTTTGAGGAAGCGCTCAGGAAGCTGGCTAGGAAGCGAGCTTTCGAAATCCAGAAGTGCGCTTCTGGATTTCGGAAGCTCGCTTCGGGGTTCAATGCTTCCTCATGGGCAGGGAGCACGTTTTTGAACCCCAAAGCGAGCTTCCGAAATCCAGAAGCGCGCTTCCGGATTTCGGAAGCTCGCTTCTTAGCCAGCTTCCTGAGCGAACTCGCTCCAAGCGAGCTTCCGAGGCCGGAGCCGGGGGGGGGGCGCTTCCGGTAAGCCTGCATTGGATAGCAGCAAAACATGTGTTGAGGTACTTGCGTGGTACGATTGGATATGGATTGAGATATGTCTCAGATGTAGAAATGAAGTTGCAAGGTTATACAAACTCTGACTGGGAAGGGAGTGCAGTGGACTGGAAAAGCACCTCAGGGTGTTGCTTCAATTTGGGATCAGGCGTGATCTCATGGTTGAGCAGGAAGCAGACGTCAATGGCACTTTGTACAATAGAGACAAAGTATATTGCAGCCAGTGTTTCAAGTCGTGAAGCAGTGTGGCTCTGGAAGTTGCTTGTAGGGTTATTTGATCTAGATTTGGAGCCAACTTTGATACATTGTGACAATCAAAGTTGTGTGAAGCTGTCAGAGAATCCTGTGTTTCATGACAAGTCGAAGCATATAGAGATCAAATATCACTACATCCGAGACATGGTGCAGAGAGGAGCTATGGAGCTTCGTTACATATCCCTTGATGAGTAGATAACAAACATTCTCACCAAGCCTCTTTCTAGAGTGAAGTATGAGTACTTCAGAGACAAGCTTGGTGTGATGCAGAATGTCCACCCTCATTGAGAGGGAGGCTTGATGTTTCTCCTCCAACCGACTTTCCTCTTTGGCCAAGGGTTTCCCAGATCAGTCATGTGAGGTGACTGAGGGAGTAATGTATAGTCAGGTACATATCTTGCCTATGCCATTTGAGGTGGCTAGGTGTGAATAAGATCTGTATCAAGTCTTTCGTATGCCATGTGAGGTGGCTAGGTGTGAATGGGGCTATGGTCGTAGTCTTGCCTACACCATGTGAGGTGGGTAGGTGTGAATAAGACTACTGGGAGAGGAGAAACATCACATCCCGGTACAAGTCTTACCCACACCATGTGAGGTGGCTAGGTGTGAATAAGACTTGTGGCAAGTCTTTCCTATGCCATGCGAGGTGGCTAGGTGCGAATAAGACTTGAAGCATGGTCTTGGTCCATGAGATAGGCTTGCCTAGGCCATGCGAGGTGGCTAGGTGTGAATGGGGCTATAGAGGCAGTCTTTCCCATACCATGCAAGGTGGATGGGTGTGAATAAGACTGCAAGAAAAGAAGAAGGAACATCACAGCACAATCAAGAGTACTATGGCAGTAGTTGTGTACTATTGGATAGTATGGGTAGTTGTGTGCTACTGGATGATTGCAACATAGTCTTGGAGACCGTGACAGATGATTCGAGCTACCGATGGCATGGTAGTAGTTGTGTGCTACTAGTTGATTGCAGATTAGTCAGTGGACTACCAAAAGAAGACATCGTGAAAGATACCTCCCTAGTTAAGAGTGAGTGTTGATGTTTGGTAATTGCATGAGGTGCTTTCCCTCCTAGACGACCTTTCTTAGACGAGAAGAAGATTCTAGAAGCAAGAGAACCATTGAACAAATGTGGAAATACCCCAGAAGAGAAGTCGGCCTAGAAGAATACAAAAATATGAAGTGACACCATCCCAGAGGAGAAGTCGGCCTAGTAAGGAGATCAAGAAAACTATAAAACGCCTTGGCTCATTTGATACACTCACTCACAATAATAAAAGGAATGTGCAAGTCTGAGGAAGGTGGTGCAGCAACTGCAGTAGCAAAAGTTTCTTATTGTTCAGTCTTTGTGGTAACTCTCTCTTGTGTGTTGCCCTTAGTAGAGGTGCGCTACTCTTGTATGGTGCTATTGCTGCAGCTGGGGTGGTATTTTTGGTTTTATCTTCAGCTAGCCATTGTGCTAGGGTTTATCTGTTGGTTCATGGTTGCACTTGTTTGGACGAAATCTCTCTAAGAAAGATTGGTTGGGCTTTTCCCCCATTTGGGGTTTTCCCAGGATAAATTCTTGTGTCTTCTTGTGCTTGTTACTGCTGCTCTTATTTTCAGTACATGATATAAATGCTAATGTGAAAGAAGATCTAAATATACTGGTAAACCTAATTGCTCTGTCAAAGTGAATAAAATCTAACAAATCAATGGTTCAATGTGTGTTTGTGATTACCAATTGATCAAATACTAGGAAGGGACAAGGTTAAGGTTGTCCTTGAACTTCTAAATCTGTTTATGAATAAAAACACAAAAATTTCAGATTTAGAGCATGAAAAGACCATCCAAGAGTGAGATTTTACACTAGAAAGAAAGACATCTTGGATGTTTCCTCTTGGGCAATGAATATACCATACAAAAAAGCCCAACAAGTGTTAGAAGGAATTTCTAAAGAGATGTAATCATTAACTAAGAAAGAACTTGTAAAATAGAAGATGAATCTCCCTAGCGTTTTCAAGTTAGCACTTGGAATTCACCAAATGAATCTTTAAGTAAATGATAAACAATTAGAAGCACCTTAGAGATGAAATTCATCACTATATCTATAAGATAAACTTGTATAAATGATGTAGAAATGAAATAGAGGCTAGGCATGAGTAAGAATACACCTTGGAACACCAAACCCTACCCTCAGGGTTTTACCAAATCTGATTTTTATTGTTGCAATTTAATTTCCATATTTGAGAAATGCCTTAAATCAACCCACAAAACGTTATATAAGACCTTGAAGATCCTTTCTATAGTGTCGTTTTGCTTCCTTAGGGTTAGAGATGAACAATTAAGCATAAACTCTTGAATACATTTGTCTATGAAACAAAATGAACCGTTATCTTTACACTAGACAATGAAAGAAATCTAAATAAATACATTTATTTGATTTTTCACTGTTAGATTTATTTCTAAACAAATAAAAGTAAAAACTTTTGAGATTTTAGGGTTTTTGGTTGGTTGTTGGGAGAAGACTAGTGCCTTTTCTCAAATTAGGGATTATGGGGTCAAGAAGTATGCCCCTCCTAGATTTGGTCACTTCTATCTTAAAAATTAGGGCAAGTGATTAGGACCCTAGGGGTAAATTAATCCCTTACCTTAATCAAGATAAGCTATGAGAACCAAGGCCTTACAAGAAGGGATTCCACAAGGGAAAAACACTCACCAACAAGAACAAATTATGGCTTGAATAAAATACCTAAAACCCTTAACAAGGAACCAAAGGAAATACAAGACAAGAGATTGAGCACTTACCAATCCAACAAAGGAAGATGGAAGAGTTAGAAACCCTAGACGTCTTCCTCCCAAGTGATTGATTAATCCTTCAAATGGATCGATCTTGCTATCTAGTAGAATTCTTGAACATTCACAACTAATTAGTAATCTTTGATGCACCAAGAAATAAACTAGGAAAGAGACAGCGCCAAAAATTGACACCAACACCTTCAAAAGATTTTCAATGATTTGTATTCTTAAATGATGTCCAACAACAACAACAATTTGGAATGAGATGGGAGCCTTTATTTATAGATGAGGCTTCTACATCCTTCTCATTCTTCCCATGAAATGAGGTACAAACCCTTCTTGGGTCAATATGCCCGAAGACCCAAAAGATGAGGAAACAAAAGGGGAGAAGTGTGGAAAGTGATAAGTATGTGTGGGAATGGTATGATGACCCTTTAAGGAGACCCCCTAGTAGCAACCCTTTTCCCGAGGGTGACCTACTTATTAAGACAACATGTCAACCACCAAGGTGAAATGAGGCAAAAGGCACAATTTCCAAGCAAACGTTTTCAAAATCAAGAAAGGACCCTTTGCAACATGTTCAAATGCTTCAATTATTAAAATGACACTTACCACGAGACCAGACTTGTTACCTCATGAAACAAGACCTGTTGTCCTCTGTGAACCAAGCTGGTGTGGTAGACATTGCTGCTATCAATCAATGGTGATGTGTGGTAAGAGGAGGGGCTTTGTCTACTTATCTGGCTCTAGGCACTCCATGTCTTCACCTTGCGGGCCTCGAGACATCATCTCCTTAGTTACCCCTAGAAATGGGGGGTAACAATATCTTTGAAATTAATGGTCAATAGTGGTGATTTTCTAAGAATGGATTGATCTTTAGAGTTTAATCACACTAGGTCTTTTATTTGATATGAAAGGGTACAAACATATGCTTTATATATATATATATATATATATATATAGAGAGAGAGAGAGAGAGAGAGAGAGAGAGAGAGAGAGAGAGAGAGTTGTTTTTTCTATTTTATTAAATTTTGATGTCATATCTTTTATACCATCTTTGTAACAAATTGTACTTTCTCAAATTCCTCACTTGGTTCCTCAATTAGTTGCTCAAATATTAAGACAAAATTCTATTTATGACTTGGAATAGAAGGATGACACGAATTCCAATCATAAAATATAAAGGAAAACAATTGCAACAAAATAAAAAAATTCAAAAGATGTCGTTCCTGGTGAGTGAAAGGAGGGTGTTATCATCTGGATCAGGGTTTGATTCCCCCAAGTGAGATGTTCACTTCTCATGGTTCAGTGCACCTTTGCAAGGAGGCGTTTATTGCAGATGGGCCAGATACAAGTCTCAACTGAATTTGATGTAATAGATACCCATCAGTCATGGATACTTAGTTGAAGGGTGGCTTTTATAGCTTGTGGAAGGCCTCTACCACATTGTAATCTCTCACATCGAATAGTTGTTGCTTGTTGGTGTTCATTAAAAGCATTTCAACTCAAGGGAAACTCAAAAGATAAAATACTTTAACATTGATTAATTCATGCAGCATTATATGTCCAACTCTTTCCTCTTCCATACCGCTTAAAATTTGAGGTTGTTTATATATAATCTCACTTTCCCTTTTAAAACAATATTCAAAGGAATCTTTATTTTTCTGAAATGATCCCTTTGTTATCCTTCTAGTGATAATTCCAAGTTATAATTGAGAGCCTGTTAGCACACTTTTTTACCCTCCAATCAGATCTGATCTAATGTAAAATTAGCAATGAAAAATATGCTATTTCAAGGAGAGAATGCCCCAATTGTCATAGGCAAACCTCCTCTCTGTTTAGGCTAGTGCGTGCCAACATCAGGGGGGAGTCCCTAGGTACTGGGCTGCTAATTTGGATCTGATTTTCTGCAAAAGAAACACAAAAATAGTAGCAAATCTGTCTTGGACAGTGTGTAAACCACACCCAAGATGTTAGAAAAAAGATAGTATATTTCTCTTGGGAGGATCCCTTGGGAGGATCCCTGCAGTGTTAGCAAGAGAAAGATGAATAGAAAGAGGAAAATAAAGCACACTTAAAAAATCAAAATTAATCACAATAAGCGGCTAAAAACCACTAATCAATGCACAAAGTAAGATCACAACAATGACAAGAAACAAAAGCTCAATAAAAGCACAACACTTCTTTATTAATGGTTTTCCAAAGGGCTGATTGCACCACAGAAAACAAGCACAAGAACCGGTACAATGGTTATCTCCCCACAAAGAACTAGAAGCTAGGAGCTAGAAAAGAAGAATGAGAGAAGAGAGAGAGAGTAAGTATGCTGCTGCTGCAAAAGTCCAACCCATATCAATGAGATCTCACTCCAATATATAGGCTATGAGGGGCGCATTTCCCAATGAGGACCATGAGGGTGCATAAGTAGGTAAATAAGGCAAGTATGTGCATGAGGGGAAGAGTGGGAGTGGAAGGATACATGCGCATAGGAGAAAAAAAGGAATCAAGTGAAGAGAAAAGGTGAGTGCGCCCTAATTTTTAGGGGAGAGGCACACTAGGGAATCAGAGATGGAGAAATAGGGACCCATGTGTGAGGAAAAAGGAGGAATGGGAGGCGCATATAGAAGAGATGCGCTAGGAAATAGGAAATGGAGAAGGAGAGGTGGTGCATGGAGAAGAGGAGTGGAGTGAGGAAGGAGGAGAGCGCCACACATGTGAGGAAAGGGAGGAAGTAAGGGCACACATGAGGAGAAGAGGAAGAGTAAATAGGTGACTAAATCATGCACTAGGGTTATAGATGGATAAGAGGCGTATGGAGGGAGAGATTAGAAGGAGAAAGTGCACAAGGAGGGTTATTAATGGATGAGAAGAGACATGCACTAGCCAAAAGGGGAGTTGTGCCCTAATTTATATGGATGAGGTGCATGAGAGGAGTCAAAAAGGTAATTTAATGGAATTAATGCATGGAAACTGAAGAGATGATGAGTGGAAGTGAAAGATTAGTGATTCAAGCTTTAATTAGCTCAGTCATGCCACCTCATCAACACGTCCACCTCGTAATTATTTGCTTTAAACATTGGAAAGTGCGCCCCCTCATTAATTAATCCACTCAGCTGCCACATGCCACATTGCATCACTGCCAAATGTCAGAATTTGACCCTGCCACTTGTCACCTTTGGAGGCGACCACCCCTTCTATAAATAGAAACTGCTAAAAATAGGGGTTTGGCCCTAAAAAATAAGAAACTGCCAAATATGTCCAGGATGACTAGGGGACTGCTGCCATGTGTCAAATGTCTAAAAATAGACACTGCTAAATATAGATTCTCGTTGCATGTCAATGATATCATAGTCATCGGATTCGATTTTCCGCGAGGATTCCAAATATGCAATCAAAATTGACATGCGAGGCCCAGTGCTCCACTTGCTAAAAATAGAAATACTGACAAGTCACCCTGGAAATACTGACAAGTCACTTAGTCAAATGTCAATAATGCAAGCACTTGCAAAGTGCTAAGGAAACCCACCAATAATGTTAATGGGTCCTAAAGGTACGAGCACGACCTGCCATTGTGAAAAATGTTCTGAAAGTGAACAATGACAAGGATCATCCAATCAAGGCCCAATAATGTTCAGCCTTGTCAAATGCGAGATAACCGCCAATGAGGCTAACGACCACCAAGGTGCTCTACTTCAAGATCATCCGTAGATAATGTCGGAGTTGATGCAGGATGATCTTCTGAAAAAAGAAGCAATGATAAAACTTTTCCCTCAGCGCGAAGTGATAACTCGAGAAGAAATAAGATGCATGGTACCATGTCCCTATTGCTGGATGAGGGGGACGATTGACTCAAAGAAGAAGACTCAATGATCACCACTGAAGAGACAAGACATAATATGATTCAAGACTCTCCTATGTCTCTTCAAATCTGTTGATTTCTTATAACTTAGCACACAAAGATTAATGCCAATAATTTACTAAACCAGAAATTTATACTCTGTTGTTATAAATTTCAGAATTATGCATACAACCTACAACTAAGTTATTCAACCAGAAATTAATAGTAGAAGCATACAGGAAACCAAACACATAATAACATGGACACCAAAAATACCCTAGAAACACCAGTGTGGGGAAAACCAACAAAGAGGGGCTTTATTGGCTTCAGAAGAAAGAGTCTTATAGTAGCAAAAATATTCAGAAATTTTGTTACAAAATTTCAGCCACTTTCTTGATAGTACAACCCAATTGATTTGTGTTGTACGGTTTGTTTAGCCCAACAAACCTGGCCTGTACGACTTGCTGAAAATGCCCAGTGCGGCCCTAAGAATTCGGCCCCTTCTCTGTTGTTGTTTGACCTTAGGTATGCCCTGCTCTTGAGATATTGTACAACCACTAACTCGACCTCTCCTTCACTATAGGTACGGCTTGCACACTTGCTGCTGTGCTTCCCTCTTTCTCAGCCTAGGCCGCCCTTCTCTCTCAGCCAGAAGATCATCTTCTTCTTCAACCAACAATGCCTCAACCAAGCACCCTCTTTCTGCTCCTCTCTTGCTCAACTCACAAATGAGGAATGTGTATCCTCTAACTCTCAGCCCCTTCCTTTATCTCATCTTCAACCACCTTTCTGCCTTGATTTGTGTGCCAAATCAACCTCCAAGGATCCAAGGAGGTGTGCCCCCATTAGCTGGACCCCACAATCCACTCACAAGCCCATGAGGTGCACCCCACTACCCTAGGCTCCACAATCCACTCAAAATAGAAAATTTGTTGATTACCTAAGTTAGACTTAGGCTAAGATAATTAGGCTAATCCAGGTTGTTTTATGTGTCCATCAGCTAGCCTAGGACACTTAGACCTAGCTGAGACACCTATCAAGCTACAAAACTAACACTCCCTCTTAGCGAGGGAGGTGGCTCCACCTAGATCAATCTTTGACCCCATCAAATTTGTTGTTGTTGTTGTAGTTGCTCCCTCTGAATCAAAAGACCCTCCTGCTACCTCTGCTGCACTCTGATCTAATCTCTTGCTCTGCTAATCCACCATTGTTAGGTCATACTAGCTAATAGTCTTGGGTGAAGCCACTCGTCCACTAGACTCAACCACTAAGACGGTTTTTTGATCCAAGATCTCCTTTGGACCTAACTACAGGCTGTCCCAACACCCTGTACATCATACCCTCCCTGACGCCAAGCCTTATTATTGCATCCAAGGTTGCTCCCTCTCAACGTATGAACACCTGTCCATCCTCGAACATCATTTCATACCCCATATCCTACAGAGCTGATATAGAGATAAAATTAACCTTCAACTTTGGAACAAACATCACCCTGACCACCTCCAAAGAACGACTTGACTCTAGCTGGAATTTGATGCATCCAACCTGCTTTACTGCATGCATGGTGTACACCCCACTCTTCACACGGAAGTCTAAGACGGTCTCTGAAACACTAAGGATCACTGACCTCATTCCCGTCATTTGGCGAGATGATCCATTGTCCACGAACCATGCCCCACTGTCCTCCAACTCTGCAACGCTGTTGCTTGAAAGAGAGGCAGCCAAAGAAAATTCCTCCTCGAGCTTCTCTGCAAACTCATCTATCTCAGTAGATGTTGTCGCTGCTACCTGTGCCTCCTTCTTGTTGTTGGGACACTGGATGGCATAGTGGCACATATTGTGACATGCAAAGCAGTTCAGTTTGCTCATGTCCCTGGAGCCTCCTCCACTGCTCTTGTTCGCATGAAGAACCACATTCTGCTCCTCTTCACTCTTTGGCTGGCCCGAGTGGCATCAACTCTCAGCTCCTCCTAGGTGAAGTCATCCCATAACCTCTCCCAATCAGGGAGTTTCTCCCAAGCCATGACTCCTTGGACAAACACTTCCCACATGTTGGTGAATCCATTCAAGGCTATCCTCACCAACTCAATCTCGTCCATGATCTCTCCCACATCTGCCAGTTCATCTCTAATCTGAGTGAACTTTGTGTGGTAAGTAACCATTGACTCTCCCTTGGCCATCTTCGTGCTTCTGAACTTTTCTTTGAGCAACATCTTTCTGCTCTGGTTATCAGACTCGTACAATTTCACCAGGTCCTCCCACATGTCCGTTGTCTTCTTACCAGACATATGAGGAATAGTGTGGTCTTTGACTCCATCCACAATTATCCTCCTGGCCTTGACATATTTCTTGTTGTGAGATTCTAGTTCTACTGGATCAACYCGGGTTGCTACTTTCCTTTCAACAATTTCCCACAGCCCTTGCTCCTCCAATACTAGAGCCATACGCTCCCTCCAACGACTAAAATTTGAGACCCCATCCAACTTGTCTTCAAACCTTAAACCTRCACTTGCCATTTGAGTCAACTGCTTTGACTCCCACACTCTTCCTAGTCACACGTCCCACTTGTTGATTCACAACCTACACAACAAGTAACTTGGTTCCTTCTGTACTTAGAGGCTGAGCTCTGATACAATATTGATTTCTTATAACCCAACACATAGAGATTAATGCCAATAATTTATTAAACCAGAAATTTATACTTTGTTGTTATAAATTTTAGAATTATACATACAATCTACAACTAAGTTATTTAACCAAAAATTGAGAGCAGAAGCATACGGGAAACCAAACACATAATAACATGGACACCAAAAATACTCTGGAAACCCTAGTGTGGGGAAAACCAACAAAGAAGGGCTTTATTGGCTTCAGAATAAAGAGTATTACGACAACAAAAATATTCAGAAATTTTCTTACAAAACTTCAGCCACTTTCTCGACTGTACGACCCAGTTGATTTGTGTTGTACGGTCTGTCTATCCCAACATATTTGGCCTGTACAACTTGCTGAAAATGCCCAGTAGGGTCCTAAGAATTCAACCCATTTTCTGTTGTTCTTCGGCTCAGGTACGACCTACTGTTGAGATGTTTTATGACCACTAACTTGGCCTCTCCTTTGCTGTAGGTACGACCTGCACACTTGCTGTTGTGCTGCCCTCTTTCTCAACCCAGGTCGCCCTTCTCTCTCAGCCAAAAGATCACCTTCTTCCTCAGCCAACAGTGCCTCAACCAAGCACCCTCTTTCTGCTCCTCTCTTGCTCAACTCACAAATGAGGAATGTGTATCCTCTCACCCTCAACCCCTTCCTTTGTCTCATCTTCAACCACCTTTCTGCCTTGATTTGTGTGCCATTTTAGCCTCCAAGGCTGCCTTGAGTTTATGGGTCCTAAAGGTACGAGCACGACCTGCCATTGTGAAAAATGTTCTGAAGGTGAACAATGACAAGGATCATCCAATCAAGGCCCAATAATGTTCAACCGTGTCAAATGCGAGATAACCGCCAATGAGGCTAACGACCACCAAGGTGCTCTACTTCTAGATCATCCGTAGATAATGTCGTAGTCGATGCAGGATGATCTTCTGAAAAAAGAAGCAATGATAAAACTTTTCCCTTAGCGCGAAGTGATAACTCAAGAAGAAATAAGATGCATGGTACCATGTCCCTATTGCTGGATGAGGGGGACGATTGACTCAAAGAAGAAGACTCAATGATCACCACTGAAGAGACAAGACATAATATGATTCAAGACTCTCCTGTGTCTCGTCAAATCTGTTGATTTCTTATAACCTAGCACACAAAGATTAATGCCAATAATTTACTAAACCAGAAATTTATACTTTGTTGTTATAAATTTCAGAATTATGCATACAACCTACAACTAAGTTATTCAACCAGAAATTAATAGTAGAAGCATACAGGAAACCAAACATATAATAACATGGACACCAAAAATATCCTAGAAACCCTAGTGTGGGGAAAACCAACAAAGAGGGGCTTTATTGGCTTCAGAAGAAAGAGTCTTACAGTAGCAAAAATATTCTGAAATTTTGTTACAAAATTTCAGCCACTTTCTTGATTGTACAACCCAACTGATTTGTGTTGTACGGTTTGTTTAGCCCAACAAATCTGGCCTGTACGGCTTGCTGAAAATGCCCAGTGCGGCCCTAAGAATTCGGCCCCTTCTCTCTTGTTGTTTGACCTCAAGTATTGCCTGCTCTTGAGATATTGTACAACCACTAACTCGGCCTCTCCTTCACAGTAGGTACGGCTTGCACACTTGCTGTTGTGCTTCCCTCTTTCTCAGCCTAGGCCACCCTTCTCTCTCAGCCAGAAGATCATCTTCTTCTTCAGCCAACAATGCCTCAACCAAGCACCCTCTTTCTGCTCCTCTCTTGCTCAACTCACAAATGAGGAATGTGTATCCTCTAACTCTTAGCCCCTTCCTTTATCTCATCTTCAACCACCTTTCTGCCTTGATTTGTGTGCCAAATCAACCTCCAAGGATCCAAGGAGGTGTGCCCCCGTTAGCTAGACCCCACAATCCACTCACAAGCCCATGAGGTGCACCCCACTACCCTAGGCTCCAAAATCCACTCAAAATAGAAAATTTGTTCATTACCTAAGTTAGACTTAGGCTAAGATAATTAGGCTAATCCAGGTTGTTTTATGCGTCCATCAGCTAGCCTAGGACACTTAGACCTAGCTGAGACACCTATCGAGCTACAAAACTAACACTCCCTCTTAGCGAGGGAGGTGTCTCCACCTAGATCAATCTTTGACCCCATCAAATTTGTTGTTGTTGTTGTAGTTGCTCCCTCTGAATCAAAAGACCCTCCTGCTACCTCTGCTGCACTCTGATCTAATCTCTTGCTCTGCTAATCCACCATTGTTAGGTCAGACTAGCTAATAGTCTTGAGTGGAGCCACTCGTCCACTAGACTCAACCACTAAGACGGTTTTTTGATCCAAGATCCCCTTGGACCTAACTACAGGCTGTCCCAACACCCTGTACATCATACCCTCCCTGATGCCAAGCCTTATTATTGCATCCAAGGTTGCTCCCTCTCAACGTATGAGCACCTGTCCATCCTCGAACATCATTTCATACCCCATATCCTACAGAGCTGATATAGAGATAAAATTAACCTTCAGCTTTGGAACAAACATCACCCTGACCACCTCCAAAGAACGACTTGACTCTAGCTGGAATTTGACGCATCCAACCTGCTTTACTGCATGCATGGTGCACACCCCACTCTTCACACAGAAGTCTGAGACGGTCTTTGAAACACTAAGGATCATCGACCTCATTCCCGTCATATGGCGAGATGATCCATTGTCCACGAACCATGCCCCACTGTCCTCCAACTCTGCAACACTGTTGCTTGAAAGAGAGGCAGCCAAAGAAAATTCCTCCTCGAGCTTCTCTGCAAACTCATTTATCTCAGTAGATGTTGACGCTGCTACCTGTGCCTCCTCCTTCTTGTTGGGACACTGGATGGCATAGTGGCCAATCTTGTGACATGCAAAGCAGTTCAGTTTGCTCATGTCCCTGGAGCCTCCTCCACTGCTCTTCTTCGCATGAAGAACCACATTCTGCTCCTCTTCACTCTTTGGCTGGCCTGAGTGGCATCAACTCTCAGCTCCTCCTGGGTGAAGTCATCCTATAACCTCTCCCAATCAGGGAGTTTCTCCCAAGCCATGACTCCTCGGACAAGCACTTCCCACATCTTGGTGAAGCCATTCAAGGCTATCCTCACCAACTCAATCTCGTCCACGATCTCTCCCACATCTGCCAGTTCATCTCTAATCTGAGTGAACTTTGTGAGGTAAGTAACCATTGACTCTCCCTTGGCCATCTTCGTGCTTCTGAACTTCTCTTTGAGCAACATCTTTCTKCTCTGGTTATCAGACTCGTACAATTTCACCAGGTCCCCCCACATGTCCTTGGTTGTCTTCTTACCAGACATATGAGGAATAGTGTGGTCTTTGACTCCATCCACAATTATCCTCCTGGCCTTGACATATTTCTTGTTGTGAGATGCTAGTTGTACTGGATCAGCTCGGGTTGCTACTTTCCTTTCAACAATTTCCCACGGCCCTTGCTCCTCCAATACTAGAGCAATACGCTCCCTCCAATGACTAAAATTTGAGACCCCATCCAGCTTGTCTTCAAACCTTAAACCTGCACTTGCCATTTGAGTCAACTGCTTTGACTCCCACACTTCCTAGTCACACGTCCCACTTGTTGATTCACAACCTACACAACAAGTAACTTGGTTCCTTCTGTACTCAGAGRYTGAKYTCTGATACAATATTGATTTCTTATAACCCAACACATAGAGATTAATGCCAATAATTTATTAAACCAGAAATTTATACTTTGTTGTTATAAATTTTAGAATTATACATACAATCTACAACTAAGTTATTTAACCAAAAATTGAGAGCAGAAGCATACAGGAAACCAAACACATAATAACATGGACACCAGAAATACCCTGGAAACCCTAGTGTGGGGAAAACCAACAAAGAAGGGCTTTATTGGCTTCAGAAGAAAGAGTATTACGACAACAAAAATATTCAAAAATTTTCTTACAAAACTTCAGCCACTTTCTCGACTGTACGACCCAGTTGATTTGTGTTGTACGGTCTGTCTATCCCAACATATTTGGCCTGTACAACTTGCTGAAAATGCCCAGTAGGGTCCTAAGAATTCAACCCATTTTCTGTTGTTGTTCGGCTCAGGTATGACCTACTCTTGAGTTGTTGTACGACCACTAACTCGGCCTCTCCTTTGCTGTAGGTACGACCTACACACTTGCTGCTGTGTTGCCCTCTTTCTCAGCCCAGGTCGCCTTTCTCTCTCAGCCAGAAGATCACCTTCTTCCTCAGCCAACAATGCCTCAACCAAGCACCCTCTTTCTACTCCTCTCTTGCTCAACTCACAAATGAGGAATGTGTATCCTCTCACCCTCAACCCCTTCCTTTGTCTCATCTTCAACCACCTTTCTGCCTTGATTTGTGTGCCAATTCAGCCTCCAAGGCTCCAAGGAGGTGTGCCCGCCTTAGTTGGACCCCAGAATCCACTGACAAGCCCATGAGGTGCACCCCTCTAGCTTGGGCCCCACAATCCAGTCAAAACAAATAATTTGTTGATTGCCTAAGTTAGACTTAGGCTAAGATAATTAGGTTGATCCGGGTTGTTTTGTGTGTCCATTAGCTAGCCTAGGACACTTAGGCCTAGCTAAGAAACATACCGAGGTACAAAATTCACACTCCCTCTTAGCGAGGGAGGTGTCTCCACCTGGATCAATCTCTGACCCCATCAAGTCTGGTGTTGTTGCTGTAGCTGCTCCCTTTGAACCGAAAGACCTCTTGCTACCTCTGTTGCACTCTAATCTGATCTCCTGCTCTGCTCATCCATCAGTGTTAGGTCATACTAGCTGACATTCTTGGATGAAGCAACTCGTTTACTAGATTCAACCACTCACACGGATTTTTGATCCACGATCCCCTTGGACCCAACTACAGGTTGTCCCAATACCTTGCACATCATACCCTCCCTGATGCCAAGCCTCATTGCTGCATCCAAGGTTGCTCCCTCTGAACGTATGAGCACCTGTCCATCCTCAAACATCACTGCATACCCCATATCCTCCGGAGTTGATACAAAGAGAAAATTAACGTTCATCTCTGGAATAAACATTATCCCGACCACCTTCAGAGAACCACCTGACTCTAGCTGGAATCTGACGCATCCAACCCCCTTTACTGCATGCATGGTGCATGCCCCACTCTTCACATGGAAGTCTGAGCCCGTCTTTGAAACACTAAGGAATATTGACCTCATTCCCATCATATGGCGAGATGATCCACTCTCCACGAACCATGCCCCACTGCTCTCCAACTCTGCAAAACTGTTGCTCGAAAGAGAGGTAGCCAAAGAAAATTCCTCGAATTTCTCTAAAAACTCATCTATCTCAATAGATGTTGTTGTTGCTATCTGTGCCTCCTTCTTCTTCTTCTTCTTGGGACACTAGTTAGCATAGTGGCCAGTCTTGTGACATGCAAAGCATTTCACTTTGCTCATGTCCTTGGAGCCTCCTCCACTACTCTTCTTCGCATGAAGAGCCACATTCTCCTCCTCTTCACTCTTTGGATGGCTAGCCTGAGTGGCATCAACTCTCAACTCCTCTTGGGTGAAGTCATCCCATAACCTCTCCCAATCAAGGAGTTTCTCCCGAGCCACCACTCCCCAGACAAACGCTTCCCACTACTTGGTGAAGCCATTCAAGGCTATCCTCATCAACTCAGTCTCRTCCACGGCCTCGACCACAACTGCCAGTTCATCTCTGATCTAAGTGAACTTTGTAAGGCAAGTAACCACTGACTCTCCCTTGGCCATCTTCGTGCTTCTCAACTTCTCTCTGAGCAACATCTTTTTTCTCTAGTTATCAAACTGGTACAATTTCACCAGGGCCTCCCATAGGTCCTTGGTTGTCTTCTTACCAGACACATGAGGAATAATGTGGTCTTTGACTCCATCCACAATTATCCTCTCGGCCTTGACATCTTCCTTGTTGTGAGCTGCTAGTTGTACTGGATCAGCTGGGGTTGCTACTTTCCCTTCAACAATTTACCACAGCCCTTGCTCCTCCAATACTAGAGCCATACGCTTCCTCCAAGGACTAAAATTTGAGGCCCCATCTAGTCTGTCTTTAAACCTTAAGCCTGCACCTGCCATTTGAGTCAACGGCTCTGACTCCCACACTCTTCATGGTCACACGTCCCAC
>JASDQU010223075.1:0-16888 GCA_032191745.1 Picea mariana
TTCCATGGATTATTTATGTTAAAAAATCCATGGAAAATACATTAATCCAAATGCACAACAGAATGCATGATAATTATAATACACAGAGTTACAAAACATAATTAAAGCATCATCTGGTACTTATCTGTAAAATAGTGGTAGAATCCACCAACCAAGTGCAGGCCTTCCACAAACCTCCCAGCCTTAGACCACACTGCTCATAAACTCAGTAGTGGGTCCACCCCCAAGCTGGGACTAAGCTCCACCCCTAGGAAAGGAATCTTAGGTTAGGTTGAGGTTACAGGGAAAACAACACACAACCACAAGGAAGGGATTCTCTCCCAGGAACCTCCCACGCTCACTGCCCACAGGCCCTCCTTCCCCACATGCCTGTTCCACCCCAAGAGAATACACCTTCTCTGTCACCTGGACAGTCCTTCGGCTGCTAATCTACCTTACCTTGGGTTACAGGAACAGGTCGGACCGGAAGTCTCCGGGCTCTATGGCAGCTACAAGGTTCCTTCCAGAAGTTCTCTCCTTCCTCTGTGCACTCTCTCACCTAGAGGGAGTCGCTCACAGGCCAACTAGCTACACACACAGTCCAATACTACGTAGCCTCAACAATCCCACGGGGAAAACAGACACAGGCTCAATCACCACTATTTCAACAATCATAGAATGGTCTCATAGTCACAGCTTCGGAACAGGGAATGCTCACACCGGTTTTCTCAGAGCTAGACACAACCCTCTCAAATCGCAGGAATGCTCCAATGTTCTCTACAGGAGTTAGGTTTGTCGTACTATCCAGGCTCCGTATGCGTTTAGACAATCGGGTAGAATGCAGGAGGAAGCCTTCTCACGGCTCACCCTGGCCATTTATTCGCATGCGTCAGGGTTGACACTTGTCACCCATGGAACTGCATGCGTTCCACTAGCATGCATCACCCTTGTACATCCTCTCTTGCCAAAACTTAGGATAAAACATAAATGCACATGTCTCTTTGAGATAATATTAAAATATTATTCCCAGGCTTAATCCCGCTAGGCTTAGCCCCTAGGCTCAACACTTAGCCCCTTTCCCACCTTCCAGCCCCTAATTCCTTGCCCCCTCTATGGATGCTCAGTCCCCCTTCACTCATTCATCATGGTCGGTCTGCACCTGGCGGTGTTTATATTTTATTAATTGTTTTTCTTGATTACATTTACAACAACATGCTCCTGGCCTTCAACACTCAGGCTCTCTAGCCTAATGAAACACATAAGCCTCCAACTTATAAAAACTTGGCTCACTAGCCTATGAATCTTAATTACAATTCCTTTCAGAACTTGGTTTACAACGGGGCTCGACCTTGGGGACACTACAACATGCACCGATGACTCGTCCCGAGTCACTCTAATCTGGGTAACTCTCCCTCAAATTCCTTGAGCTTGGCTCGAGCTTCTTTGACCTGCTGCTTCGCCAAGGCCTCCTACTTGATGAACTCTTGAATAATTTCCTCGTTCATAGGTCCTTCTAAGCATTGTTCTACCGAAGTGACTACTTGTTCCAGCTCTTCTCCTCAGCCTTCAATCTCCTCAAAAAGTAGGCAAGATGCATCCTGAACTAGTTGGATCTTCTAAGTTACTTCCATGACTCTGCTTTGTATGGCATGGACCTGTTGTTGAGATATACATTGTTGTTGGGATCTTTTCATTCTCTCAAATACTGACAGGAGTTTCAGTTGTGCTTTTACTATTGTTTCTTTCTTATTTTCCTCCTGAAGCTGTGCCTCCAGTGTCTTCAGTTCATGGTTCTCAGTGAGTCACTCATAAGTCTGTGCACTGTGACTACTTAGTTGTTTACGTTCCATGGCTAGTGCTTTAATCCTTTCAATTGCACTCCGGGTAGTCTCTGGTCTCCCACTTCTTGCGGAGTGCTTGGTATTGTTTGTAGCTCTAGTTTTTTTACTCTCTGTTGAATATGTTGAATGAATTTAGCAAGATTTGTCACTTGATTCTCCACTCTGTCTTCCTCCATTTTCTCTAAGCCTGTCACAGAGAGAATTGCTCTGTGGACTGCTTCTTTAAATCCAACCTACTCCGTGAGAAATTGTTCTTTCTCTTGCTATATCTGGGCTCTATCCTCTTCAAACTTGGTTTGGAGGTCATCCTTCTACTATTTCACAACTCAACGTTTCTCTATCACTTCCTCTTGTGATTTCTTTAGGGTTGTTGTGGCCTGTTCTTTTTCTTGTGCACAACGAAGGCGAGCTTTAGTCACATTAGCTATTCTTTGAAGTTGGGCAGGATCATCTCCCAACTCTATTTCATCTTATGGAGGGGGCAGAGTGGACACTGGGTGACTGGAGTGAAGATCTTGTTGAACACCTCTTAGATCTGTCTCAATTCTATCATACATGGCTTCATGCTTTTCTTCAATTCTCTAAAAAATATCTTCTGAGTCGTCTCATACAACTGGGATAGTGAAGTCGAACTCATCAACCATGAGCATAGTCTTTAGCTTCAACTTACTTTATTTGGACTTCTTCCATGATGTAGGTTTCGTGGGGGAAACCTTTCTTTTCTTAGATGGATCTACGTCATCAGGGGGATTGTGTGGCGGTGTTAATTCAGCTTGCTTCTGCTTATCTTCTTTGCCATTGTGTTATTCCTTGCCTAATTCATCACCACCTCCTCTGCTAGGTGAATCTGAAGCAGTCTCTTTTGATGTGCTGCTTAGCTCCTGTACCTGTTCTTTCATATTCCTTTTGCTTTTGTTGGGTGCATCATACTCTTCGTGAGTAACCCCCAGATTTCCAATGACGTCTGGGTCGGATAGTTCTGCCTGATCAACTGGTATAAGGAACTCTGTGGGCCATTCCTTAGTGATTTCTTCCAAGTCCTCCTCTATGAGCTTATAGTATGACTGAAGCTCTTCTTTACTCTCATTTGTGTGCAATGATATAAATAAAATTCCTATCTGTGCGGAACTTCATAAGGGTCCTAAACCTATCCAAAGTGTTCGACAGCATATGAGGGAAAGACTCGATATCTCTCTTCAACTGCAGGTAGTAGGTATGGAATACTGCGTTCGACTGCCATTGTATCCCCATATCACTCGAATACCAGAGCGTGGTTAACTTCACAGCGAGCGGCTCAAATAGGTCATTGTCAGGGAAGGTCACACCTTCCAGCATATCCCAAGCAGTAAACACAATGAGGATCAATAACCAGCTAAAATGGAACTCATAGCCCTGATCTTGAGCTTCGTGGCAATCCACTTCTAGCTAGTTGACTAAGTCACTAGCCCAGTTCATCTGGAGTCCTTCCATGAATTTCCTAGCGAGGTCAATGACAAACCCTGTGACCTGCATGGGTTTGTTCTTTCAGACTAGCTTACCAGAAATCAAATGGAAAGCAAGGCACACTGCGCCATTCTGAATGGAGGCTAACTAGTAGCCTCGCATCCCCTTCTCTATATCTCCATAGGTATCTTTGATCTTCTACGCCAAGGCATGATCTGTAGCCTTCCCTAGGTAAAAGTCCTATGGGTCTAGTCCCTGCATGCTTAATCCAGTGATCCTATGGATCAACGTCGGGTCGATAATGATATGCCTGTCTAACCATAAATAACCACCATGGAAGAATAACAACGGGAGTTTAACGCACACATTAACCTCTTGGTGCCTTCCAAAGTGTGGTATCTTCATCACATTCAAGAGAGTGGACCTCGTGATATCCATGGTCCACGACTGGGGGATGATCTTCGACTTCTTCCCATTGGTCCTGGTCAAGTACTAGTGAGGTGCAATCATTCCATATCTCTTACATTCTCCTAGGTTATAGTCACTGATTTTCAAGGTTGGAATCCTCTCCAAATGTAGTCTGACTACTTGTATTCCATTCGGTAGGTACATAGTGATGACTATGTAGTCGAAGTCCCTCGCGACACTGTCATGACTCACCACATCAGCCAGGGGTGGGATGTAGTTAGGTAGGATAGACAAGATTAACTTTGCATTCACCAAGTCATCTCGATGCTTGGTTCTTTTCTTGGCTGCGGCTTGGGATGGTATGGATCTGCGAGCAGTCAATGAGAAGGCTTGAACTCCTCTCATTGATGAATCTTGAACTCCTGTGGACATTACCTTCTCATCCATTAGATCGATTAGAATTTCCTCTACTTACTTTTATACTGCACTAATGTCATCCAACATGAGCGCTCGAGATCGGATATCTCAGGTTGATGAACAAATACTCAATGCAACAGAATGGATGGCAAGGTTTCAATGATCACTGCACGAAATCAACTAGTTCTTTGTGGGCTCGGCTAATCAGAATTGGAAAAAGTGTTCTCGATGCAACGCTCGATGGGATAAATAAACAACATCATAACAGTTTCTTCCAACGGGTCGAAAAGACTTAATCAATGCAATTCCATCCGTTATGGCGCAGTCCTAATGGTTCAATGGCAAGATTTTGGTCCATAAATTCTCTTCAAACCATTCAGGAGCGTCAATCTAACGGTTATAATGCCTCCAACATTTATATTGCTCCTCCATGGCCAACTTCCATTCTGTGTTGTACTGATATTCTGACAAAGTTCAAATTTTGGAAACCTTCCTTCTGCGAAGTTCTTTCTAGAGCTTCTTGTAATTTTTCTAACTTTTATTTCTTCTTGCTAATCTTTCTAGACTTTTTCCCTATAATATGATTTACTGGGTTCCACTTCCCATTTTGATTCTTATCTTCTCTTGGCATAGTAACTTCACGTTGTTGACGGTCTTTCATAGGGTTTGAGTGTAGCACTTTGTTTCTGTCTGAAGTAGGTGCTTTTCTTTCCTATGTGAATGGGTTCTTCGAGTCTGTCTGTGTTCTTTCAGCTTCATCATCCAGATCCCTGGTCCTTAGAAGCTTCAACTTGTCCTATTGTTATGCTATCAAGTGTGTTATTCTCCTAGTCATGAAATCTGTTAATTCTTACTTTTTATGTTCTAGGGCTTCCTCTTCTTTTCTTCCTCAGATCTGATCTTTCTCAATCCAGGTTCTTCCTAGAAAAATAGAAAATGGGGATTTGTTCTCAATAAACTTAATGACCTCAAATTCTTCCTCTGTTGGAGTTCCATGATCATTCATAGATGTCTGGGTAAGTATTCTTCATAGGTTGATTAGCTTTCCTCTAGATAATTCTATTCCTCCCAATGAAGGAATCATAGCAGGATTTCCCAAAATTTCCCAAGTTCTTTCTGTCATAATATTCACCCGTGTTTCCTCATCTAGAACACAGTTTATGTCGAAGTCTCCTATTCTTGCTTCTATGAATTCTTTGTCTTTTAAGATCTCTGATAGATTAATGTCTCTTTGATCATTCAGTGTTTTCATCTTTAGTAATACAGTCTCTAATTCTTTCTGGGATTCTACCATAATCTTAGTCTCTTGGCCTTTCTCATCATTTTCTTTCTCATATTCATCTTTTCAACTTTAGAAATCATTCTAGGGCAATCCAAAAATTCATGGTCCATAGATTTACATCAAAGACAACTAGGTCTTCTACCAGGGAATTCCTTAACAAGATGTTCCGGTCTTCTGCAACTATAACAAAGGGTTAATCCTCTCTTTCTCTTAAATGTTCCCCAAATTTTCCTATACTGTGCACTAGGATCACAGTAACTAACTTGCAAAAAATTCTTTCTAGGATACTGCATCCATTTTTCAATCCAAACATTTTTTCTATTCATAGGAATAACATATCTCTCACTATTTCTATCAAATCTACTCATATAAAATCTTCTTTCTTACCTATCCAACATACCTAGATCCATACTTTTGAATTAAATTTTTTCACTTATCTTACCTTTCTCAGAACACAAAGCTTTCAGATCTTACCTCTTTTGAAAACAAAATTCACTGATCTTACCTCTTTTCTTCAGATCTGGTTCCTTTCTTAGGACAGGGATTCACAAGTTAAGTATACTACTACGCACTAAAGAAACATATCTACGCACAACAATTTCTTTCTTTTCCTCAGTTCCCAACAATCACAGTTTCAGTCCCGACAATGGAACCATTTGTTGGCACAGGGGCAGACCCGAGGTTCAACGCTTCAATGGTGCACCAACAAAACCCTAACTACCAACACTTTCGGCAACACCTGTGAAGCAGATGAAGTCTCACTTGAGGTAGATGCAAGGGTGGTTGCAAGACTCAGATGTCTGCAACATAGCTAGGACACAGATCTACGATTACAATAATCTAACAAAGCACTTGGTAGCTATCATTCATTAGTAGAACTAGTATTTACTTCGCAGATAAAACCCTAATTATAGAGCAACACAGTATTCAACCATATCTACACAACTAAGCACTTAGCATAAGGAAACAGATCAGATCTAGCATCTTATTCACATTATTAGGCATTAAGCTATCATATTCATCTAAACATACATTATTGCACTAAGCATTAATCACATAAACAATATAACAACCATAATGCACAAAGCAACCATAACACAAAATATACGTGATTCACCCTGGTGTGGGGCTACGTCCACCAACTCTTCTCTTCTTTATTATCTTCTTTCAAGCTTCTTACAGGAACAAAGCATCAAAACCTTACTCCACAAAGGACATGAGATCTACCTGCACCTCGCCAGATCCTCCTTCCTCGAGCTAGGTTCAAGCACATAGCCTTCCTATAGTCTGCACATGAGCTTCTTATAGTCACTTGCACTTAGCTTTGCAACTTCTCAACAACATGCACAAAGCATCATAACCATTCGCACTTAGCTTTCATTAGACTTCACTAGGTCTCTACTTACATCGCCTAGATTTCTATTTATACATTACAAAATGGGCCTAAACATGGGTAAACCAATGGGCCGACATTCCATACCCGTTACATAAACCCTAATCCCAAAAATGCCCTAAAAAGGGGCCAAGATCCCATGATATCCACTTTGACTTGCACTCTGCCTTCGACTAGTCTGTCAAAGTCCCAAAATAGGTCAAACATGACCAAGGATCTCTAAAACTTGGTCAAGGGCCAACAATGGTATTCAACAATATTCATTGTTTGGAATCTCTTTCCTTCTCCATACTGTGGTTGGCATAAGGACATCTTCATTCAAATATCTGCAATCTTGTGCTTTGTGACCAAGATAATTACATTTGTAGCATACAATATTTTTTTCCATCAATGGGGAAAATGAATTCTAACTTTTGTTGAAAAATCCATGATTATTTCCATATCTTCTATTTACACCATTCATGTTTCTTGTGTAGTTGTTCCTTTCATTGATTCTACAATTAATTCCCTAATGTCCAAAATTTTTGCAAGTATAACAATGACCAAGAAAGAAATTTTGATACCTTGGAGTAAGTGACCTTCTTTGTGATGTATTCCATATGGGTTCATGATCTACTCTTTTGTAGTTTCCTTCATACTGATTGAAGCTTCTTTGATTCCTGAAGGTAGGAGGTATTCTGGTATATTCATCTCTTTTGTAATCATTCCTTCTTTTTGGTATCCTGGTCCACTTCTCATCAACTGTTTGTGTATCTCTTTCTTCAACCTTCTTGTTGGTATTTGCATCTTCTTTGTATGTAGTTTCACCCATGCATCCAAGATATTTTAAGTCTTTTGGAACTTGAGATTTTCTTAAGATCTTCCTCAATGAGACAACTTATTTTTCAAGTTTCTCACAATCTTCTTCTTTCTTCATCATTTGAACATTCCTTACTTCCCCTATTCTTCTTTCTTCTTCGAGTAGAGTTTTCAAGGAAATGGTTTCTTCTATTAGTTTCTCAAAGTCTTCTAATTGTTTCTTCAATACTACAACTATCTTTTCACAACTACCCAATTCACTTATTAGTTTTCTATGTGTGTCTTTGAGCTTGCTATTTTCAATCTCAACATGCTTCAATTTTTTAAGATTCTCATCTTCTTGTTGAATAATTTCTGCTTCATTATTTTCTTCTTCAATGCCATCTCTTTCAATCCTTGGATGAGGACATTCAAATTTAACATGTCCTACTCCTTCACAATTAAATCAAAATAATTGACCTCTATTTGCTTCTTTGAAATCTGAGATGCTGTAATTTGATTCAACTTCTTCTTCTTCTGCTTCTTCCCTAGCATAAAGGTCTTGTAGCTTGTGACTTGTCCCAAAGCTATTTTGATGATGCACATGATCCCACCTTGGATTTCACTGAATTTGTCAATTCATCCAGGATGGTATCTATTGCCAATTTGGTGTTCCCTTTTGCTTCCTTCTGAGCTGCAGTCGTTGGTTTCTTCAAAGCATTGTATCTTGAAGCAGCTAAGAACCAAACATATTACCCAAGAGATTTCAAGTAATTTTCCATTCTATTACTCCAATATTCAAAATTTCTTCCATCAAATAGTGTAATCCCATTCGGAATGTTGTCTTCCATTTATGCTTAGGATTTTCCTTCCAGTTGTTAAACTGTACTGAGGGTAATCCGATCTGATACCAATTGTTGATACTGCGAGGGGGGTGAATCAGAATCAAGTACAATTTAAAAACATTTTAAACTTATACTTAAACCATTCAATTATATCCAATGAGAAATGAACAATAGTATAAGAGTTACACCAATACACTACAATACACCATGCACAATATATGAGAAATAATCAATAGTTATTGTTCAAGGGAAGTAATGACTTCCAAAGGTAGCTACAACTTACAAATATAAAGGGAGGGATAATCCTCCAAGAGGAAGATACAATCCTCCAATATAAAGAGAGGTTTGAACTCTCCATCCTTTCCCCTTCCTTCCACCAAAGAATATATGAGCGATAATAAAACTTTACATTAAATCATCACCATCAACCAACCATCACATAAAGCCTGATAATGCTTCCTGAGACTTCTTCAAATTCTATAATTCTTCAATTCTTGGAATACTATGTTCATATAGATAATATTACTCAATGTATTTTCTGAAACTCCTCCAAGTTTCACTCCTTGAATCCTCCCCAAAAATAAGTTATAGAGAGAATGGTAGACTTTATTCAATTCTAGTTTATTCAGGAGAGAGAAATTGTACATAATTCCCCGCACTCAATATTTAACATCAGATTCTGAAAATCGCACAAAAGAAACTAAAGTCCATACTTTTTCCAATGAATTGGTCTCACTTCATTTGGATTATGTATGAAGAATTTATGATTGTTTTACCCGGAACACCTGTTTATTGACTAGCTTCAAAACTAGTCAAAAACTCTATCTTCCACAGAGTGTATCTTCACAATTGTAGCGAATAAAGAGATGAATTTTTTACCACAAGTACCTTGCTATGTCTTCTCAATACCATATCAATTTCACCATCTAAATCTTTCTAAAAAAAAATTATAGCGAGAATGGTAAGATGACCTGTAAATAACATACCTTAGAACACATCACCAAAAGACTTCATCGTCCCTTGAAATATGGCCCTCTTTACTTCTGATTACCTTTGAAATTTGAGTTGTATCTAAAATGAATGTATAATGATATGTATTTATACCATTTATGTCACTTCATTTTAACATTAGGGCCGACCTGGCAGTTTCTTATTTTGTAATTATTTTCTTTAATTATCTTCAGGGCCGACCTGTACTTCCTTCTTCAATTCAGTTTGTCATCTCCAAAAATTCATTTCTCCTTAACCATGAGGATCCACGTGATGTTCCACATACCACTAGAAACAACATGATGTATACTATCCATCCATAGGTGTTGTATCTGCATGTGCATTGCCCTTTATGTCCAAATACCTTTATCAATATTGCAGTCCAAAACTAATGACTAGGGTTGACATCAATGACAACAACCAATATTCCAACCAAATGAGTTTAATGAATTATATGCTTCCCAACTACAATAAATCCACAAAAAAATGGAGTGGCTAAAAGGAAGAACATGATTGTACAATAAATGCCAAGAACAATGATAAATAAATATAAATTGTCAGACATATTTTAGAGGGAAGCAATCTAAACAATTCCCTATATTCTGAATAGATCACAACTCCAACATAATAGTGACAAAACACCATATGAATTGTGGAAAGGAATTCCATCTAGTTTCAAACACCTTAAGGTCTTTGGAAAAAAATGCTACACAAAGAGAGATGATGGTAACCTTGGAAATGTTGACTACAGATCCGATGAAGGTATTTTCCTTGGTTACTCCTCTCAAAGAAAATCTTATAGATGCTTAAATATGAGATTAAACAAAATTGTTGAAAGTGAAAATGTGAGAGTGGATGATGAAAATCTTGGAAGGATCAAGATGCAAACAAATGAACAACCATCAACAATAAGCTATAGTGAAGAAGAGCAATAAAATGAAGAAGATAATGAGGAAAATAATGTAGAAGAAGAAGAAGAGAAAGACAATGAGGAAGAAAATGCAAAAGAAGAAGAAAATGAAGCTCCTGGACAAGACACAAAGACCTCCTCAGGGTATGTTCATAATAATCACCTTGAAGAACTGATTCTTAGAGAGAACAAAAAAGGTTTCCATATAACAAGACAATTGATAAGATCACCAGAACATGCAAATCTATCTCTACTATCTAAAATAAAACACAAGAACTTTGAGAAAGCTAGAAAAGATAAAAAATGGGTTAATGCTACAAATGAAGAATCAGGTCAAATTAAGAAAAAATAAACTTGGGAGTTAGTTCCAAGACCAAAAGAAAATAATGTAATTGGCACCAAGTGGGTTTTTAGGAACAATCTGAATGAGGATGGACAAGTAGTTAGAAATAAGTAAAGGCTTGTATGTAAATGATATGCTCAAGTTGAAGGGGTGGAATTTGATGAAACATTTTCTCTAGTATCCAGACTAGAATCCATTAGAATCTTTCTGTCAATAGCAAGCTACAAGAGTATCAAAGTATATCAAATGGATGTTAAATTTTCATTTGTAAATAGAAATTTGGAAAAAGAAGTAGTCAGTGAACAAACTAAAGGATTTCAGCTGGCAGATAATCAAGATTATGTGTGCAAATTAAAGAAATACCTCTATATGTCTAAATAAAGCACCTAGAGCTTGGTAGTCAAGGCTTGATAAGTACCTAACGCTGAAAGATTAAAAGAGAGGAACTGTAGAAAGTAATACTTACATCAAATAAGAAAATGGAAATATAATTGTCATTGTGGTCTATGTAGATGATATCATCTTTGGAAGAAAATCTTATGATCTGAGTCAAAGTTTTTCAAAGAACATGCAAAACGAATTTGAGATGTCCAAGTTGGGTGATTTATCCTTCTTTCTAGGTATAAAAGTTTCTCTTTCAAATAAAGGAATATCCATTTCTTAGAAAAAATAGATAAAGGAGATGTTAAATAAGTTCAACATGGAATATTGCAATCTTGTTAGTACTCCCATGATGACAGGTTGCAAGCTGAGTAAGGATGATGAATCACCAGAAGTAGATCAAAACATGTATATATCAATGATTTTTAGTCTTTTATATGTAACTTCACCAAGGCCTGATGTTATGCAAGATATTGTATTGGTTGTAAGATTTCAGTATGCACCAAAATAATCACATGTGATGGCAGTCAAAAGAATAACTCACATACTTGAAGGGCACAATGGATTTTGGGCTGTGGTATCCAAAAGGAGATAATTTTACTCTAACAACATACACTGATGTAGATTGGGAAGGAAATGTTGATGACAAGAAAATCACAAGTGGTGGAGCATTATTCTTGGGTAGTTTTTTAGTATCTTGGTTAAGCAAGAAAAAATATTCAATATCCTTATCCACGATAGAAGAAGAGTACATTGCAACAACGTCTTGTTGCACAAAAATCCTTTGGATGAAGAAAGAACTACAAAACATTAAGATAGAATGGAATAAATCAATTACTATACTATGTGAAAACACAAGTGCCATAGGTATTTCCAAAAACCTAGTAATGCACTCAAAGACAAAATGTATCCCAATCAAATATCATTTTCTGAGGGAACATGTGAATGACAAGACTGTCAAATTGGAGTATGTTCATACCAAGGAACAAATTGCATATATGTTTATCAAAACCCTACCTATATATACATTTGATTATCTCAGAGAGAAGATGGGATTTATTCTCACTTCTCAGTTAAAGCTTCAGTTTAAAGTTGTTGGGATATCAATTGAACCAAAAGCTCAAAACAAGAGTGCATATGATTGCACATTGCATAAAAATAAATAGAAGAGTAGTATTGTACTAGGGGACTCGGAAAGGGAATTGAAAAAAGACATAAGAGACTAAAGGGATCCTTTTCATTGTTGACAAAGGGGGAGAAAATGTCCAATAAAACAAGAAACTCAGTTGAAAATCATATTGATAGGAGGAGCCAGTAGAAGCCATAGGGGGAGCAAGTGATATGCTTTACTCAGTTTTTTCCATCAATGAAAAGGGGGATATTGTTGGAAAAATTGTTTCATTGATGTCAACATTGTAGGGGGGATTTTTTGACTGATTAATTGATAGTGTCATCAATGATAAGTTGTTTGTGACAAGATGACAATGAAATATTAAATTTTGGTTGTAAAAGAAACCTCATTTGAGGAAGGAGGATATATTGTTCCTTGATCATCGATCATCGAAGAGATTGATGATCCTACATCAATAGTGAATCTAAATTTGTTGAATCGTGTTTGTAGGTGTATAGAGATTTGAATTCCCATTCCAAGTGTGGAGGAACAAGAACCATCAGATCATGATAAAGAATCAACCGCGATTGTAGATTCATTGGACCTTGACATTATTTATGTGTCTAAAGGTTCAGATGGTTGAGATTGGATCAGAATATATTGTGACCGTTGATGTATTCTATCGGAGTTACAAAATCAAAGAACTGTGACGATTGGATCAAAATTTATAGTCGATCGTGACCATTAAATATAATTCCCAGAGTCTTCGTTAATATGATAGTAATGGATGGATGAGATTATATCTCTATCCAGATTGATGACTAGAATAAAATTTCATTCAAAGTTCGACCTTCAGAGTTAATTATTCAGAGCCATAACGTTGACAGAGAAATATGCACTCCAAAATAATGGTATTGAAATGGAATATTCTTTGATACCCCTCTTATCAGAGCTGTGAAACTTACCCAATCTTATGAACACTAATGGATTAGCTTCAACGGTATCAAAAAGGGAATATTCCTTGATTCTTCGTCCATAGTTGGCCATGTGTCAAAGTAACAAGTCATCAAAGTGTATGAAGAAGAGATGAAGAAAGTGATGAAATCAACATGACATCAGTGCCATGTCAGTGTAAGTAGCCATGACATGTCGATACCATGACATATCCATGTGGAATCTATCTAAGAAACCACGTAATATCAAAGTGGCATACACCATCAACCATGATAGGGTCATTTGGAGATAACTTATTTATCAACGTAAAGGCATTGAATACTATTCCATCATTCCTTGATTTACATGCTGACAAATCTATCCATTCATTTCAATCAATGACTAGGATATGATCGAAGCAAAATAAATCAACGACTCTGAAAAGGACATGTGGAAGTTTGCAGAGACACATGATGAGTTAACATCAATGATTGTGAAGTGGACGCATCGCAGTGGGATACATGATTGTGAGTGATACATGTGGCATACACATGGAATATATGTACAAGTCCTCTGTCGAAAAACTCGGTTCAATAGAAACAAAGGCTAACAAGCATGACCATAGATCTTGAACGATCGATGGTGGAGGTTTTTTGGTCATTTGGAGTCTGGAAAGGTCATGAAGTATATTCCATAAGAGAGGACATGGTTGGATTGAATTCGATGAATGCACTCTGACAAGAAGAACTTTGAGAACCAACGACAACCGTTGATCAACGATGCAACGATTGAGATAGTGTTGAGTGTTTCAGAATCACTATGGTCCTGATGACATGATCAAAAATCAACGATGGAGATTGAATGAAAATATAAATCTGATGGTTGTTGAGTGATAAGGAACTAAGGGTCCAATAGGCCTTGTTGTCCCAAAAAATACAATCACAGATCGACGGTGGAAATTAAATGGAATCCCTGATCAGATGATGGATGAGTGTTAGGTCTTGTGGGGTTGATAGGCACCCTGATTGTCCTGATAAACACAATCAAATATTGACAGACAAGATCAAATGGAGAAATGATCATATGGTCATTGAGTGTTGAGGACTAGTGAACCAGATTGTGTGAAATGAAAAATGTTAGGGCTCAATTTTTAGGAAGAAGCAAAGGGACTCGGAGCCAAATTGATGAACACAAATTTGTATGTGGAGAAATGGTTGAGTACAAGATCTCTATATAAATAACAATTCCTTGGTTGAGATAGTCTACATGAAAGGGGAGGATATGAAACAAAAATGAATTAGAGTAGAGTTCATATCTCATGAACCTCGTGGATAAGAAAAGAGGACCCAATATTCTGTGAAGCAATTTGTTGTGGCTTAAGGTCAATTTCAGACATTTTTTTTTAAAGGAATTTCAAATCATTTAGGTTGGTGCATGGTTTGTAGGTTGGTGCCTACAGAGAATTTATCTCCTCTTTCATTTCTAGGTTAGTTCCTATTTTGTCGGTTGGTGCCTATAGAGTATTGGTGTCCGATTTTATTTACAGGTTGGTGCCTAGTTTGTAGGTTGGAGTCTACAAATAATTCATGTCCAATTTCATTTACAAGTTTGTGTATGTTTTTAGATTGGTTCCTAGTTTATGAGTTGGTTCTAATAAGAGGATTGGTGTCTTCATTATTTATACATGAATTGATATTCATTTATAAATTATTTCAAGGTCTTCATAATATGGATTTCCATCTCTATGTTTTTAAATATAATGAATATTGTATGTGATTATAATGAGTACATTTATGGTATAACTAATTGAAAATCTAAGTCCTAACTATGAGCATATCATAATAAAGGTATTAAAATCATATAGTATTGATTCAGCTGCCCCCTTCTTAGTATTATCAACCATTTCAATAGCGACATGGGGTAGGAAGTTCAATTAGGGAGGGGTTATATCCAAACAACTCAGTTTGAATATCACTCAAGCATAATATCCAAAGCCAGGTAACCCTATGGAGTTTCAAATGGTGTCTTTTCTATTGAATGTATTATGTGCACAAAACACATTTCCCATACTATCGTTACGTTGGAAGGTTGCTAAAATGTCAATTCATGTATACTTCAACATGTTGTGGGAGGAAATATATGAAAAGTTATATTCCCAAGTCTGTGACTTCCTCTATAGTGTAGCTAGAGAGGTAGTGGGGGGAGAGGGGGTGCAGAGGGCCCATAATGATAATAGTGGAGGTCATTCAATGAAAGGTGGAATAGGTCCACTATATTATTAAATAAGGCCCACTATGGTAGTTAGATATATGTGAACATAATAAATGTAATATGACTTCTTAAAGGTTCTACTTCTAGAAGGTTCCTCCTCTATAATGTTCTTAGGTGGTTGGTAGTACTATATAAAGGGGTTCAAGCAATGTAATGGGGTGTGAGGATAATTTTTGTATTTGGAGTTTGTATCTCATTAGGAGGTTGCCCCGTTGAAGAGAAAAGTGAACAGGAGAGGATCCCTTCCATAATAGGATCCATTGTATGGTGTTTCCCTACCCTAAGGGTTTTATTATAATAAATAGTGGTTTTTATATGTTTTTCTATATATATTGTTTGGTTAATGTATTTAAAGATTCTTGGTACTTAAAAAGTGGTATCAGAGCACTTTCCTTGGTAGGAATTATGGGAAAATATTTTATTTTACTTTGCAAATTTTTCGAAACAAAAAAAGAGGGCCACGACACTCTGAACAAATATTGAAGTTTTTTGTGTGCAATTTGTAGAAACTAGTTGTATATTGGAGTTCCTCTCGAAAAAAAAACAATTTATATAAAAAATTGTTCGAAATGGAGTCTGAGAAGTAAAGTTATCAGCATTTTAAAAATCTGTTATTTTTCAGGGTCTTTTTTCCACAATAGCCACGTGATTTTTCTGAATTCTCTAGAAGTTGCAATGGAATTTTACCAAAACAAATTACATATCTAAGTTACTCAATCAAAAATAACCAATGAAAAAAAAAAATCATCTAAATTGGAGCTCTTCAAGTGAAGATACCGTTGATTTAAAATCAACCATTTTTTAGGGTCTCTGTGATGGCGATGATACTACAAAACTCATAAATTCTCACGGGGTGCTCATATTTCTACCAGGTCATAACCACTGGATAGATAATTTTAAGAGATTTATTTTGGTATATTATATGTGGTGTTTCCAATGGATATTCACTCTCAAATCATGGAAATTATACAGAAGAATGAATCCCTCCAAGTTAATATGCATTACCATCCGCAAGGAATCATAGATGATCTACATGACCCTAGGGACAATTGTCAAAATATTCAAGGGTATTTGGCTTGCTTATATGAGAGATATCTTATGGAAGAAATCAGGGATGAATATAATCAAGAAGTACATGCTTGGTATGATTTTGAGGCCGATAGTGATGATTGGTATATGGATAGTTGTCATTTATGGGATTCCAACCACTTCCATCTTCTCTTTGATGACTCTACTCCACCTCATGTAGAGAAATTACTAGAGAGTAAACAAGAAAATGATTTGCATATTCTTCTTCGGTTTTATTATTCTCCAGTAGTATTGGATGAATTTTTTTCTATTTCTACATATGTCGACCCACATGACCAATGTTGATCACAGTTGTAGTTGGAATACTTCAGAATGGTGGCACAAATTTATACATGGGACCTTGTTTTTCCAATCTACTTCAACACTGTGGTCCACACTTATCCATGGGACCCTGGAATATGGTTGTACACCTTTATAAAAAGCATTGGGAACAACTATTTCATAAGGAGGATGGAATTTGGTTTATCTAGAGAGG
>JASDQU010223075.1:17003-28179 GCA_032191745.1 Picea mariana
ATTCAATGCCATGCAGTCTAGGTCCACTATACTATTAAATTAGGCCCACTATGGTAGTTAGATATATGTGAACATAATAAATGTAAGAGGACTTCTTAGAAGGTTTCTCCTCCATAATGTTTTTAGGTGGTTGGTAGTACTATATAAACGGGTTCAAGAAATGTAATGGGGTGTGAAGAGAAGTACTTCATTTGGAGCATGTAGGTCATTAGGAGGTTTCCCCTTCGAAGAGGCAAGTGAAAAAGAGAGGATCCCTTCCATAATATGATCCATTGTATGATGTTTCCCTACCCTAAGGGTTTTGTTATAATAAAGAGTGATTTTTACATATTGTTCCATATATCTTGTGTGGTTAATGTATTCAAATATATTTGGTACTTAACATCCTCATTCGCACAATATACTTTCTTATATTTATCCAAGAATTCCCTAGGCTATCAAACCATGCCAACAAGGTTTTGACTTGCATAGGGAATTTTTATTTTGAGAAAAAGCATACATATTTAAGAATATATGGAGCCATGATCCCACCACACCTGCTACCTACTTATGTTCCTAACAAATTGGTGGTTGGGTAAATCTACTATCAAACAATCATGCATCGATTCAATGCTACTCTTGTAAAAGAGAAGAAGTGTTACGAGGAAAATCTCTCTATGGCTAGGGGAAAACAACAAAAGATGGAAATGAATGCAGAAATCAACTCTATTCTCAAGTATGATATATAAAAAAATATGCTAGCAAGACAAGATAAAAGGCATACCTCATCCAGACGTTCAATGAAGTTCACCATTGAGCACTTGACCCAAAGCAATATACCTGCAACTAGTCCTCAAAAACCAAGCAAAGCAAGCATATGGTGATAATATATGATGTTATGACATTCAATAGCATAATACATTAACATACACAACAAATACGCCCATGGAATAATAATTCAAATATTTGCAAGATATCAATTGGACGAGAAAATAGTATTTCCATTAAGATATAATCAGCAGAAGTGAAAAAGTTACAGACTTCTGTGTCGGCACGGTTCAGAACCGAGAAAATAAGTTCCTTCCGGCTGGGCCTCCACCACTTCAATCCTCCACCAAAGGAAAGCTCATGTAAGAGAGAAAATAGAGGTCTCACTCAATAAGGGAAGATCTTAGGGGCTGGACATTGTGTTCAAACTTAAAGGATAAAGGGATGCAGACTCAATGTGAAGCAAATAATTCCTCCTGAGTAACTTCTCTCTCAAAGTTGAATTCTTTCTCCTCTTTTCCATAGCTATGAATTGGCCCATTTATATCCTTCAAGTGAGACTGAAGGGCCGAGTTAGAATGTTTCTATTATATGGAAGACCAATGATCATTGATCTCTTGTCGTGACATGGAAACCCAACACCATTTTTCATTTTTGGTCACATCTTCGGATGTATGTCGGTTGTAGTGGTGCAACATGTGTATACGCATGTTGTATAGTAGGAAAGGTCGATATATGTGGAAAAAGTGTTTTTTTATCTCTGGGATTTGCAAAAAGAGATGAAAAGTCTACATAGGGAAATAGAAAAAGGCCTTCTGTGCAAGATTGTATGGGGTGAGACAAATCTTGCTATAACAAGAAGACGTTATTCATTCCCTACAACTTCTAGATAGGGTATTATGTTGTAAAGGATTCCAAACATGCAAATAAGGAAGGTTAGGTCCATTTATTATATAAATTCATGATAGGAAGTTATAGTAAACATGATCCTAAAGGATTGATACCAAAGCATGGAACACAAGTGTCTCTCACTTGGCCATATTCCCATGAAAAATGGGAGGAGGATTTTTTTACCAAATATTCTCATGTTTGAAAAGAAGTAAAAAAGAAAAGTTCCAATCCTGAGGTAAATATTTTTTCATCCTTACCCATGGAAGAACAAATCAAAATAGTGAAGGTTGGGTCATCCTCCAGTATAGGGTCTGGTGCAGAAAATTCATGAAAAAAAGAGTATCTTATGACAGAAAAGGAAATGCGGACCATACTGGTAGATAAAGAGAATACTATGAAAGAACAAGTTGAAGAGAGAGGGATTTAGGAAGACAAAATAAATAAAGATGAAGAAGAAGAAGAAAAGGAAGAAGAAAAACTCATTGAAAAAAGGAAGAAAGATTAGAAGCAACAAAGAGAGCGGGAATTTATTGAGAAAATAAAAGGACATAAGGAGGAATAGGCCCAAAAATAACAGGTTGTGGAGAAGAAAAAGAGAGGAAAAAGTTGGTTTTATGAACTAAAGAAAATCCAAGATGAAGAGGCAAAGAAACACAAAAAAGGATGAATTATATCAGTTGCTAAGAGAAACAATAGGAGTAAGACAAAAAATGGTGAAAGAAAGAAGGTACCAATTATTTTAAACAAGCTAGGTGAATTCACTGACTTGATAGAGGAGGAAGACAAAAGGGAGGACTCAGCAGTCCCTATAATCAGTGAAAATCTCGAAAGTGAGAGAATCCCCACAAGGTTTCCAAAGGAGAAAAATATAGAAGTAAAAGACCAAGAGAGTGGAAATAAAAGTGATAATTCCCCAAAAGGGAATGACCCCCCTCCTCAAAGTAATAAGTATAATTGATCAAGCAGTGATTCTTCAAATAAGTAGTCACTTGGTCAAAAATATAAAGACATCTCATTACTTGGAAAGAAAGGGAGGGTAAAAATGGAAAAGGCAACGAAAAATACTCTAATCGAAAAACTAATGATGAAGTGACAAAAGGAGAGAAATGAAGCATCCTAGATGGTGGTAATAATGGAGAAGAAAATGACACAATGCATGAGGAAAAGGGTAAAAAACACATTGAGGTCAACTTAGATCATATAACTGGAAATGAAGGGGAAACTAAGAAGCCTAATGATATCCCCCTAGATGATTCATAAATATTAGAGAAAAAGACTAAAAGGGATACCTAGGAAAATACCCAAAAGGGTATCTCCATTGAGGAAGAGCACACCTAGGAAGACACTAAAATAGGTAAAAAATCACCAGAAAAAGGAGTCAACTAGGACTCGATATCATATCCTTTCTACACACGTGGGGGTTTAATAAACATACTATCCTAGGGTGATCAACCAATCCCCCAACAAGTGGACGAGGTGGCTGATCTAGATCTCTTTTCCTATGATCAAAATAAGAATTTTATAGTAAGGAAAACTCACAAGAAAAGAAAGTTAACAATGGATAGTGAAGCAATCATCATCACTGAGAAGGTAATCATAGACACGAAGAAGGGAAAAGAAAGACAAATTTTCTCTATGGGTTTGGTCATATCCCATGCTTCTTATGAATAGGTAGTGATGGAATAAAGGGAGTTATAATAAGATAGGTGCAAAATTTATTCCCTCAAACATCAAGTACAATACCATCAAGAGGCTGGAGGGGAGGTTAAATTCAAGGAAGAATTACTTGTTGACTTTCTAGCATATTCAACCCTTGGTATGCTATAATACCATGTTAAAATTTCTCCTAATCATTACTTGGAAATTAGCTCAAAACAAAATCACTTTATATACTAAAATAAAAGCTGAGAAATCAACTAAACATGCACCAAAAACATAAATAAGCAAACCAAATCAAACACATAATAAAACCAAATGTTTCAGGTATAAACCCATGGAAAAAACCTGGAGGGAAAACTAGTGCTGAGAATTATTTTATTATGCAAAAATCGGTTCCCATAACAAGGATAATGGCCCATCGAGAGAAATACAACTGTAGACTAACCTGGCAAGGTCTAATCTGTTGTAAAACTATTTTTTGCATGCTTTTCAAGGCATTTATGATTCACCTTCTTGTGAATCTCATATATACGTGGCTATCTACATTGTGAACCATGTATCTGCATGGAAAACTTATAAGACAATTTTCATATGATCTAACACTCCCATGTGGTTTCCTCAGATTGAAAAGAACCTATGTTAGTCTTTGTTCTCTCTTCGCCTTGACCTAATCTCTAGATTGAAGTCCTTCTCCTTCCCTATCACATATATCCTTGAATTTTTCAAGTTTCTATCAAGTGTAATCCATAGTCCTCTTGAATAGTCATCCTTCATGATCCAAATACTTGAGTAGAGATCCTTCTCTACTCCTGAGTGTGACCTTGGAGACTGCACACTAGAAAAGGTCCTCCTTTGCTATCTTTTTTATTGTGTATCCTTACTTATCCTACCCTTTATTTTATAATCATGAGTTATAATCTCTTTATAATATCAAAAGAGATTTAGAATTGCATGCTAAGATTGCATGTGTTATCACCAAGAGTCACACTCAAAATTCCATGAGTGCAAGCCCAATACCCATTAGAATTTATAGATAATTGTTTATATCAAGGTGACATATGGATGAGGAAAACTTAGAAAAGGTGTCAATCACAGAAGAAAATCCCAAAGTATAGACCAACAAGTAAGGATTTAGAAACAAAGTGTCTTAAATCTGGTTTACACAGTAGGAAAAAAATATCTATTATATGAAAATATCAAAATCAGAGGTCTCTCCCCTACCATCGAACCTGCAAAATTAAATCAATTTAAAATTGGGTGGATCATCAAGAAAGAACAAGAATGAGGAAAATACTATGATTGTAGATCGATTATCTACCATTGGGCATGGAGTCAAAACAATCTGCAAATTGAAGGCAATCAAGCTAAATATCAGGTAAAGATTTTATATGATGATTATTAGAAGAAAGGAAAGTGAACAATCAGAAGAATTTCTACTAAAAAAATATCCTCTCTACAGAATAGATTGAAAAGAAGATTGAATAGAAATAATGATTAACATGCCATCTACAACAGATCCTTTGTTGTTGAGGGTTTCGTTAATCAAAGGCGGTATTTGATCCTCACAACCTACAATATATTCAATCAAGAAGATAACAAAATAAATGGAAAACAAAGATGAAAATTTGTTAAACAACTCTCATGAATATTTAATGGAAGAAACGTTAATTACAACAGGCCCTCGGGCTTACAAATGAGCAACTAAATTGCTCCTCCAGCTCTCTCCTCTCTTGGATCATGAATCCAACCCT
This sequence comes from Picea mariana, assembly GCA_032191745.1. NCBI lineage: Eukaryota > Viridiplantae > Streptophyta > Pinopsida > Pinales > Pinaceae > Picea > Picea mariana. The sequence continues at coordinate 22,052 of JASDQU010223075.1, forward strand.
TTTCTCGTAAAAAAACCTTTCATTTATACTAAATAATCTCTATATACCCTAAGGAGGTTGAAACCAAGGAGTTACATAGGATCCTCCTCCATTTAGGAGTCTTGTTACAAAATATTCCAACAAAATCCTAACAAATTCCTACTCTTTTGGGATTTTGTCTATGATGATAAATTCCTTTTGAAAAAGATAATCTTGATTGACATGGAGATGGAACAAATTTAAATCATGTCCAAATAACTCCTAGTATACCATTCTAATATTCTTTAATAGGTGGCAACCTCCAAACAAGGCGAATATCCAACAACTATGAAAAACATAGAGTTTGTAGCATCAGTTTGCAACTCACTGGTGTTTTAATTATATCTCTCGAATGCCAAACTGGGTTAGGATGAAATTTGGTCAGCAAGTCAATACCACTATCATGCTCCTCCACAAAAAAATCCAAGAAAACCCACATCACATTTTTGGATTTATGATCAAATTGTTAGAAGCAACTGCTACATGAAATGAGTTCCCAGTGCCCTTGTCTGCCTGTTCTCAGCGCCAAAAGGAGAAAACATCCAAAACCACTTTCTTGAACTTCAAGCAAGATGAAGACCCTCATGGAGTACCTGGTGGTCCCTAGGTTTATGTTGATATACTTTAAATTGCATGAGGGTGTCTACAAGTAGTCGAACCTCCAACTCTCCTCTTTACCCAGTTCACAATGCTAGTTCACAATGCCCAAAGGAAAAAATATCCAAAACCACTTTCTCGACCTTCAAACAGGATGAAAAACCTAATGGAGTACCTAGTGGTACTGATTTTGATGCTGGTATATTTGAAATTTCCCGAGGGTGTCTACAAGTAGTCGAACCTCCAACTCTCCTCTTTAACCAGTTCACAACGCTAGTTCACAGCGCATGTCAATCATAGATTGCACACTTCGAGGAGGTTGTTATTTGATGGTATGAAATAATCCATGGAGAAATGGTTAGATTATAGGCTCTGAAAACCATAAATACTCCTTGACATGATGCTTGTCATAAAAACAATCACATAACTAAAACTTTAGACTAAGGCAAGACATAACCTTATTCGTTTTGAAACCAAATCTAAGTTTATGATTACAACCTAAAGACTCAAAACCTATGTCCTATAAACCTTATGAATCAAAAAAAAACCAAGGTGAATTTTTTGATCCATACAATCTTATGTGTTAACAACATGCATGCTAACTTTTAGCATTCTCTAAATAAACTCAATTAACTAATTACCCAATTAATTAATAAAAGTTGTTTACTCTAATAATTCCTTTAATTAAAGCAAATTAAAGAGTATAAGGATTCATAATATTTCCACAAGCCTAGACACATATACCTGTGCAGAAATACATGTCTGATGTTACAACTAACATCAACGCTCCCTCTTAGCAATGAAGGTATTTCCCAGAGAGCCACTTGGAACTGGTTCTACCTTTGAATCTAGCACAATGTCACACACATCATCCTGCATACTGACATTCTTCCAAACATGTTGGTCAGTTCCTATATGAATACTCTAATTATCAAAATCGATGATACAACATATCAACTCCATGAAGTTTGGAACCTTCGTCGAAGCCCTTCTCTCCTTCAATGTGATCCTAGAAGCTTCCTTCTCGTGACAACCATCAATTTCATCTCATACCAACTTAGTATCCTAAAATAAATGGAAGGGGATAACACCATGTTCCCCTCTAAAGGTTTAATCCCCACAATAGAAGTCTGTGAAATCTGATCATCCTTCAACTATTCACTCTTTGAATCCTCTTTCTCCTCACACTTCTTCACTGACATTGATCCATGATCCAAGAACCCATTGGATCCTCTTACAGGTTTACCCTGAAACATGTATAAAATACCTTCTCTGACACCAATTCTCAATGTTGTGTGAAGACTATCTCTCTCTAAACATATCATTACTTTCCCTCTCTAAAAATTAATTGTAAAACCCATGTCCTCCAAAACTGAAACAAAGAGCAATTTTTTCTTCAGTTCTAGTACATAAAGCACATCTTGTGCCTCTAACAAACCTCTTGACTCAATTTAAAACATGATATTTCCCTTCCCCTTAATTTCATACTTGGAATCATCACCAAGTTGCACATGGGTCATTGAGTGCTCTATCATATTGTTGAATATCTCTCATGCTTCTAGATCTAGTTGATTTTATTAAAATAAAATCCTAGGCTCCCTTCCTGGGATAATGGTCCACCTAGGGTATAATACAATGCAACAAATAACCTACCTAAATATTAGTGCTTCATTATTGTTGAATGTTATCCCCCCTTCTTCCCCTTTAATCCTTTCCTCATACCCTACCCTACACACCTGGATGAAATTCCTTCTCCACCCAATCTATGAGATATTACTATCTCATTTTATGTGTATTTTTCGTCGGCTCAAAAACAAAAAACACCTACAACCAAGAACCTCTATTGTTGTTGTATGACCCTAAACTTGAAACTACTCTGTTTCCTAGATCTATCTGTGCTACAAATATGTCTATTGTGCCTCCTCCTTTTCACTGATTACATCTCTAGGTGAAATTCCTTCTTCACATTGTGCTAAGATCTATGTGAGAAAAATTCCTTATTTTCTCTATCTATGAGTCACTTTCTCCAATAGATCTATCGTACCCTGATCTCTGAATGAATTTCCTTCTTCATGCATCTGCGATCCCCTTGAGTCACTTTCCTTCGTGGCTGAAGAAGTTGAGAAAAAATCAATCTTTTCTCCTATGTAGATGACACAAATACATGAGAAAAATTCCTTCTCTGCTCCTATTTTCTCTCAAATGGATCATATATCTAATAGAATTCCTTCTCCACCTATATGAGATCTTATTTTTCACTTCCCAACCTCCTGCCATTGCTCAACAAACCACCCTTATGAAAATACCTATGTACTGTTGTTTACCAGAAATTTGTTCTTCAATTTATTCCTATTGGTTCACAGATGTTCTAATATCTCTCATGGATCTGTGCTTACTACTTCAAGCACCCACCTCGACTCTCCTGATCCCATAGATCTTCTCCTATAACCCTAGATATGAACTTGATCTCTTCCCTGGTCACTAAGATTTCATAGATATTCCATTGTGCACTTGGTTTCCTTCCAGAGCAACCTTGCTATGAAACCATGTTGAATTTCTAGTGGATTCAACCCTTGGTATGCTCTTATAACATGTTGAAATTTCTCCTACTCAACACTCGACAATTATTTCAAAACAAAATAACTTTATCTACTAAAAACACAACTGAGTAATCAACTAAATGTGTAGTGGGAGAATAAATAAGGAAACCAAATCAAACACATAAGAAAACCAACAATTTTGGTATAAACCCCTGGAAAAAATATGGAGGGATATCTAGTGTTGAGAATGATTTTATTATGCTAAAATCAAGGCTCCTGTAACATGAATAATGCTACATTAAGAGAAATACAAATACAAAATAATTTGGTAAGGTCTAATATGTTGTACAATGGGTTTTGGAATGATTTTTGAAGCATATTTGATTCACCTTCTTGTGAATCGTGTATATATGTGATGTTGGAAATATAACTGAGAGGGGGGGTGAATCAATTATGTATATAAGCTTGAAACTTTTCAATTTTTTTTGTATTCTTTCTAGATTATTATTTAATATGTTTCTAATAACTTAACATGCATAGATATACAATGATCAATCACACATAATACACAGAAACATCGATTTTCTTGAGGAAACCCATAAAGGGTGAAAACCTCTTCTTCTTAGGATGTCAATCAAGATCCAACTTTCATGTACATCATATTCTTTGAGCTCCAACTCAAATATGAGGCTACAACCTCCGATAGAAAGCTACAATTTGCATAGAGCACCAACTCCGAGCTTTCTCTAGCACCAACTAGATGGAAGCACTAACTCCCATAATATCTTCTAGCATCAACTAGAATTTAGAGGACTACAATCCTCCCTAGCACCACCCTACCACCCTGATTGAATCTTGCAAAAATTTTACTTACTTGCTATGTCTCTGATATGGTCTATTACAGCTCCAAGTCTCCTCTGCCTTCTTCAGCTTCTATCCTCCATTCCTCTTCTGCATATTTCTTCTTCTATGCTATGCTCTCTTTCCTCCAACGCACGACACACCTCTTTTCATCTTCTCTTATGCATTTTATGCTCTGTGCTATCTCTGCATTCTATACACTATGCCTCTAATATCCACTTCAGGTACTACTACACTGCGTCTCCTCCTACCCACATGCATCACTATCGAAGAAGCACACTCTATTCTCTATTTTGCATGCCTTTCTCATGTTGAGTCCTCTGCCTGATTATCATACAAACTCTTCATCTTCCCTGATGGTTATTCACGATCTGTTCATCATCAATGACCATTATCCATTGATTCCTTAGCTTCTTTGGTAGTCACAACTCTTCGTATTCTCTTTCAATTACAACCAATCATTTTTGGATTCTTTGGCTTCTAAGCCCATTCCTTCACATGAAAATTGGCGGTGACCATACGCCTAACCAACAAGCACTTCATGATCTCAAACTAGAAAGTGCTAGCTCCTTCTTTCGATATGAGCTTGGGCGATGATCTCACTTGACCACATAATTACGGGTGTGTCCAAAGGCAGATTGAGGGAAACTCGCTCTTCACCCCACAATTGACTACAAAGCTCTAGGTGTCCTTTCTCCAAAACAATGGTTTCGATTACAGCCTGCCTTCAACGTTTTAAAGTTCGCGCACCTTCAATCCCCGCAATGCGATGAGACCATCGATCTCACAATATTGATGGTGCTCCTAAACTTACGGTTCATATCTATCCTCTGAAGTATGCAGATCAAATCTAGTGTTATAGAAAGATTTGCCTCACCATTTTTATCTTGCACAGAGGGCCTTTTTCCATTTCCCTATGCAGACTTATCAACCCCTTTTTGATAAATCCAAAGCCAAAAATATATATTTTTCCACATATACGGTCCCTAACTGCTTTGCAAGATGCGTATACACTTGCTGCTCCACTACAGCTTGCGTATATCAGGATTTGTGCCATAAAATACAAAATGATGTCGGGTTTCCATGTCATGACAGAAGATCGTTGATCTTTGGCCTTCCATATACTGGAAACATTTTGACTCGACCCTTCAGTTACATTTTGGAGGCTATAAGAGAACAATTTAGAGCTATGGAAAAAGAGGAGAAAGCATTTAACTTTGAGAGAAAAGTTACTCTGGAGAAATTACTTCATATTGAGTTTGCATCCCTTTGTCCCTCAAGTATGAACACAGTGTTCAACCCCCAAGCTCTTTCCTTATTGTCGAGAGGACCTCATTACCTCTTTTCTATGAGCTTGTCTTCGGTGGAGGATTGAAGTGGTGGAGACCCAATTGGAAGGAACTTGGTTTCTTGGTTTCGAACCATGTCGACATGGAAGTCTGTAATGTTGATACTTTTGTTGATCAATTATTAATATAAATACTCCTTTCATGTCCTATCGATATCTTGCAAATACATGATTATTATCCATGGGCATGTTTGTAATGTTTATTAATGGATTGTGCTATTTGATGTGCTAACTCATTTTATATATTGTCACTATATACTTGCATCGCTTGTTTGTTGAAAACTTATTGCAGGTGTAAAGCTTTGGGTCAAAGTGATCAACGGTGGAACAACATCAAACGATTAGATCGAGGTAGGATTCTTCCTCGTATTGCACATTAGTTTATATAGGGCATGTTGGAATTGAGTTGATTTCTGTAGTCATACCTATCTGCTATGGTTTACCCTTGGCCATAGAGAGTTTTTCCCTTGTAACATCTAGCCTTCCTAAATCAATGGCTATGATTTACTTCATGATTTTGGCTCTGGGAGTTTCAACTCTTAAACCCTGCTTTTATCCATATGTCAATATTTCGAAGTTGACAATCCACTAAAACTTTTCCCTCTCAGATTAACGGTCGAGATCTCCTTTGCGTCTCCAGACTCTGGAGATTTCAAATATCAAATTATTGTTTATTCTAACTGGATATCTTCTGAAATGGAAGATATGTTGACATATGTCATCCTTAATCCAATGAATATCCTCCGCTACAGGACATCCGCTTT
>JASDQU010223078.1:4042-17327 GCA_032191745.1 Picea mariana
ATCCTTTTCCAACTTTAGCAGCCTTTACTATTGCAAATTCTATTGCTTGCCACCTTGTATTTATATTGTATGGACTTTAAATGAGTCAACCCAAATCATCAATCAAATGAAACCTTAATGATAAGGTTATCTCTTTATTATGGATAGGGAACGTATGTAAATGAAGTGGGATTTTGATAATATATCCAACTCTTTTATGGAATAATTTGAGCATGGAAAACATGAGAATATACTCCTATTTTGATTTGGCATGGAAAAATTCCAAGGTCATAGCTCCAAAATATTATAATCTAAATAATGAAGAGGGTAATGGAATGTAATTTTGAAGAAGAGGTTACTCCTACATGATATAAACATTTAGGTAATGGGTTCAACTCTTTTTTATCAAAAGGTCATATGTGATAAGGAGATGCATAGGGTGACATGTGGTTAATGAAAGGTAAACATATATAATAATATATTTATTCTGGAAACTTCGAAAGAAATGGAAAGATGACATGGCCATATTTATTCACTTCCTATTAATTATGTAGATGATGCAAAGATATATATAAATTAAGCATGATATGTTAAGGTCCAAAATAATATGATGTCATCAACAAAATAAGGTAGCACGAGTGATGCGAGGAGTGAGGAAAAAAAAAATTTCATGCTTAAGAATAAGTCAAGTGTCACGGTAAACTTTCCAAGAACATTGTGCCAATATTTAACAAGGATAAGCGAAACTTTGCCCAAGTAGTGTGATTCAAGAGGGGGAGCCTGACAAAAATCGTCGTCAACACTCACCCTGTCGATTTTTTTAGAAAAAATCACGTACCCACCCTTCTCCGCTACATCCCATTGTCATTGTCGGCCCCTTCGCCAAATGGGGCATTGATTTTATGCAATGTAAGCCTACCTCATCCGAGGATGCATGGTTATATCATCGTTGTCGTTGATTATATAACTAAATGGTATGAGGATATGCTCACATTTATTAATGATGGTCATACTACAACACTCTTTGTTTTTAACCAGATCATCACTCGCTTTGGTATCCCACAAGCCATTTTCACTGATCACGGCTCACATTTTCAAAACTAGATGATGAGTGAATTGCATGTCAAGTTTGTTTTTCACCATGAAAACTCATCCCTCTACTATCCTCAAGAAAATGGACAAGCTGAAGCTATCAACAAAGTCCTAAAGACCATGCTTCAACGCATGGTGGGGAAAAACAAAACCTCTTGGCACTTGTAACTTTTCTCCGCATTTTGGGCCTATCGCACTTTAGTGAAAACTACAACTGGATTCACTCCATTCCAATTGGTATACAACATAGAAGTAGTGTTACCGATCGAGTGTGATATCCCTTGATTGAAACTCACTATAGAACTCCTTCCTCACACCTCTGTTGAAGAGGAACGATTCTTGTATTTAACCAAGTTGGACGAAACACGTCGCAATGTTTCTCTCATTAATGAGATGTATCAAAAATGAATGAAGAGTCAATATGACAAATCCATTCAACCTCATACTTTTGCAGACAGAGACCTAGTCCTCATTTATGACCAAGCTCATGATAAGTTGGGGATAGGGAAGATAGAACCTTTGTGGCATGGACCTTATATCATAAAACATGTTTTACATAGAGGTTCCTATGAGCTAGTTGACTACGATGGAATATCTCTCGGTGAGCCATGCAATGGGATTTACCTCAAGAATTACTATGCATAGAACATTTGGCATCTGTGATTTGTACACTATTGTACTATATAATTTTGATTTGGTGTGTATTTTCTCTTGCGTGTGTGAGTTTTGTCTTAGTTTCTTATACTTTGTCTTGTGTTTGTGTGCGCGGTTGACATCTCCCTTTCCCATCTTTGTCGGGTTTGTGAATGGCGCTAGTCGACACACCCAGAACATTGCTTCTAAAGCTTGGGTCATTAACCACTCTGACGAGTTAGTGAGTTCAGGAGGAATCTTCCTAGGATCGGCAACCAATAACGTGGCAGAATATCATGTCATTATCAAACTCTTAACTAAAGCCTCCTCTCTAGTTATATCTCTTTTGATTATCAACCTGGATTCTCAACTCATGGTTTGTCAACTTAATAGATATTATGTCATTTGTAACCTTGTCTTACTACATCTCCAGTTGAGAGTTTGTCGTGATGAAAGATCATTTGAATTTATACAATACAGAAATATATCGAGAAAACTCAACACAACGTCAGATTCATTAGCTAATTACATTTTGGATTGGTATCTTCCACATAGATAAAACATTTGTAAAAAGACATGAATCACATGTACAGTAAAACAACACACAAGATAAATTTTAACATCAAATAGGCACTRCAAAACTCGGATATATATATACAAATGTGGATAGAAAAAAAWWRTTTACATAAAAAGTACATAATAGGGAAAAATATGGGTTCTCATGCCCATAATATCATCATGAAAATACTACAAAATATATTGAGGATCTGAGTCCTCCTGTATCACGTTGTGCTTTGAGAAGCACACTACTGCACGRGCCACTCATTGGAGMAAGTGGTTCACACTCTCAGGAAATCCTACTGTATGTCTCTGCAAATGGAGAGGCACATCTCGCCTCCTTAGAGGTGGGACGCCCATGTACAATCCTCGAAGGTTTCTCTCAACCTCCCGAATTCCTCCCATTGCAACCTCAAGCTCCACTTCTATCTACACGTCCTCACGACGCCCTAGTGTCGGCATCTTTGTCGGATGTGATGCACCTCTGTCTGCATGATGAAACAAAAAAATCTTTTAGATCCCTCTTTGTACACATAAAAACAATATAAAATATAAAATCAAAAATACTTGACAATGTTTAGTTTCATACCTAACACGTCCCACTGAATGCCCTCTGGGAGAAATAAGTCTGCCCTGCCTCGAAAATCCACTCCACCATATGGGAAATCCTCGATAACAACCAGTTGTCTCCTCCACCAAGTGAAGAAATTAGTTGTAAACCTAAATTATGAGGGCTCGTTCCCCAATCTCGGGGACAAACTAGTCCATATCTCCATTTGTGGATCGGTCGCAGGACGTGCTATCAACGCAACTTGTCGCTGCATCTGAGGTACTCGTTCCAAAAAGAACGAAACTAAGAAAGATCCCTATCCAAATTGCTTCTTCCTGTTTCTCCTTTACTTTGATATATGTTCCTTCACATTCTAAAGGAACCCCGCACTCCAGTTAATCAACCTGGGCTCGAAAATCACCCTCCAAAAGTGGAAAACTCCAAAGTTGTAATAATTTGGTAAACATCAATTGGTAAATGAAATTGTTAACCTATTTTACTATTTGATAGGGTTGATTGTTTCTATTTCTCACTAATATAAAGTTTTTTAGTTTTTTTTAATCTTTTTAAGGAGTCACTAATGATCTGGGCCCATAATTGTCTATATTTGTAGGTTTTTGAGTAGTATCTTTCCAACAACCTTGTAACACTGACGAGCACAATATTTTTTCTTTCTCACGCTCGAAAAAACATGAGAATGCAACCGAGTAGAATTTAACCACTTTTTCGGACTCGTAAAGGTTACATGAAAAAGGAACCCCCTGGAGTCTCATGTAAGCTCTTTTCAGACTCTCTAAACATGAAAAGATTGATGAGTGATCTTGCTTCCTTTCACACTCATTTAAAATGTTTTGAAAGGGTGTCTCCCGAGTAGCATTTTATCTCTTTCTCGGAATTTAGAGACTAAAATTACGAAAAAGGACAACCCTGGAGTTGCCTTTAAGTTATCTTCAAACTCTCTAAACATGAAAAACCATTGATTTTTCCTTCTCTGCACTCGCTAAAATCACACATTGAAGGGCCCACATGGGACTGAACCCTTACTTCTTCTAGTTCATTAAACAAAGGAAGAGGAACTTATATAAGGTGAGTTATATCGAGCATGTGTTACCCTCCTCGAGCTTGTTAAATTAAAAAGAGGTACTCATCTATCTGGGTGGGGGGGAAATTGAAAAAAGTGGGTCGAGTTTTTGAGAAACCTTTATGGAAGCTATTATCGCCCTTGAACATGGTACATGTTTGTGTCTCATCTTACAGTTGGGTAATCTCCTTGTCTCTAAGTCATACCAATTCCATGTGTCGCCATAATTTTTCTTCCAGTTGAAGAGTGCTCTTATTGTCATCAAATTACATTCTTGGTACTCATCAAGTCAATGTTGCCAAGTCAGTTCTCATGCCTCATCATGTTCAAGGGAAGTTTCAATTCAAACCATCCATCTGCAGTATTTCCAATTTTCATTTCCAATGTCAGTCCATACTCATTCGATTCACCATCTTACATCACTTTCCTATGACATTGTCATGTTTATGATGGGTGATACATCAAGGCCCTCTTTTGACGAGTCTTTTTCTGTCAAATTCAACACATCATTCAGGAATTAGACTTAGAAACCAGTTAGTACCTTGGGACTTGCATGCCTCAATGGTAAGCCTCCTCACTTCTAACAATAAGCTTACATCATGGACATCTGATCAGATGATTCCATGAATGTTTGACTTTAGATCATTTATTCACATTCGTTGGAATGTACTATGGTACCTTGGGAGTCATTGACATCACTGGTGATTTCCCTCGCACTTTTTAATGGTTTACCTCAATGATCGGTAGTCAAGTGGTTTCTACCATGTTCAAAATAAAAACATATATTTACATGGCTAGATTTGTGCCACATCGGGATTGGGATGAAGACTCTAGGTTGAGTGTTCACTATGTTATCTGATTTTCCCAGGCTGTGAAGGATATGATTTGAGCATGTTGCTATATAGATTGTTACATAGATCCATATTGTATTGGTATGAGACTATGTTTTATCATCTCGTAGCTCCATAGTGTATTTTTCGTGGCTATGATTAGTTCATGTCATGGAGGTATGGATCCAAATTGTATTTTTGGTGGCCATATCCTTAGTCAATATTTTTCATGGATCTGCAGTGTATTAGTTGGCGGCCATGCTTTGAGTCATATCGTATTTCAAGCATAGGTATGCCTACCTCAGAAATGGAACATATACTAATACTTCTTCTAGGTTTTCCAACTCCACGCCTTTGCATTGAAGAATTGTAAAGTGTTTCGGCCATCAATTTCTCTTCTAACCTCACACTTTAGGGGGCATACTGTTACCCATCAATTTTCCACACCTAGGCACCTCTCCCTAGGTGTCGCAAGTGTTGTAAAAGTGTTATATGAACCTTTTTAAGTGTCACATACACCTCAACACCTTGAAATAACATATGTCACAATCCTTAGTCAATTTGGAGGAGAAATATGTTATATGAAGGTACAAATACTATGTGCACGTGAATTATTATTAATATTCATGAAAAGGAAATTAATTTAGTGTGAGAATCCACCTCAGATTTGGTTTCCTATTTTTTAGTGAAGGTTGAGGATCTCATGGATGGTTGATATATTTCGTCCTTAAAATCCTTGGGAGATATTTCCTCCCTAAAATCCTTGAGAGATATTTCCTCCCTAAATCCTTAAGATATATTTTCTCCCTGAATATTTTAGAGATCCCATTTTAGTGGATTTGATGAGTGATCCTCTCTATGGTGGTTAAGCTTCCAAATCCTATATAATGAGGGATTTCCATGGAGAAAGGAGAATGGAGGAGATTTGAGGTATCAAACTTATGATATTGGGAGAAATATTTTGGTTATGATATTGGGAGCATCATGCAAGGTCTGGATGAGGAGGACTTAGGGAGGTTGCTTCTACTTCATCTACAGTTTGTAAGTATCTCTTTAAAGTTATAATTAATATTACTTGGCCTATTCCCTTCAAGATTGTATATTGTTCCATATGATTGCCAATCTTGATAAATGAATTCAATTAGTCTAATCTTGTAAGAGTAGACTAGAGGTTCTTTGTCTTTTGTTGTCCATTGCATTGCAGGTATCAAGTGGTGCTGAAGAGTTTGGATATCAAGATCAAATTGGAGCAGCGAGGACGAACTATGGAATAAGGTGCATCACATTTTCTTCCTTATCTTTCTATTTCTGATTAGGTAATTGAATTCACAGGGATGTTGGTGTCCATTAGTATGTTTTTTGTCTTGGTATAGGGGTTTAGAATCGAATAGGATATTCACCTATCCGCAGGGGGATTTTCCTATAATAATTATGCTTATGTTCATGAAAACTACAATGAAATTATGTCTAGTGTTATGCCTATTTCTTTACCATCTACCAAAACAGTGAATACAACTTTAGCACTAACAATGAATGCATGTGTTAGTGCTATTGTGTTAACAAAAACCACAAGGTTTAATAGTTTGATCTGTGACATGATTAATATTTTCCCTCCAAGACATATCTCAAACTATGTCTAGGATCTTCATTGAAAATCCAATCATAACAAAAAAATCAAATTGATATCTCAACCTATGATTCCAACAACGTTGGGGTTGACACTTACCAAAGTTACGATTAAGACTACCCTAGAAATAATTGGGGATGACACTCGTAGATTATATGGTACTATTTGAATTGGAAGACAAGGATCGTAGTAGAATCATGATCGAATGACCCTAATACTTTTCACATTCAAAATAACATGATGTATAATTGCTAATTCAGGACCCGAATGTGTAATTAAAATCCTCCTTTGTAATTTTCAATTCCACCATCGATTGGATCAAACAGTCCACAATCATTTTGGGTTTGGTTGGTAGTTGACTAGAGTCATCACAAACTCACACCYGAATCTTTTATCAAAACCATTTTATAGTATTTCAAGTCCATCGTTGATCAAGATCGGAAGACCATTGTTATTTTACATTATGTTGAGTATTGACGAAAGTCAAAATAGACTCAAACRAAAAAATATAATTCAAATAAACCTATATATTATTCRTCCACCATYGACTAGAGATATTATAATAAACAGTGATATGGGCATGACCAATTTTTGACCTCGTGAAAAATCGGGAACCATTTCCAGATCTAGCACCAAAATAATGTTTGATGTTCTTTCAACTGATGTAATTTTTAGCATGATAGAACAATTCACGATGGGTAATACTCTACATATTTGATCAAACAAATTGTGACAATCGAACATAACGATGATGAAAATTATATCCAGGAAATCACAGGCCATTGGAAGATAAGAAAGTTTTAGATGATAACATAGGAGCTTAGATATGTTATAATTTCTTTCCAAAAGGTTGAAATATAGAACCGCTTTGATTGAACAACCCATGTGTTCCATTGCAACTACAAGGTTTTGGAAAGTGAAGGGATAAATGATGAACAACTTACAAGGGATTTGAAGTCTTTTAAGTTAAACCAAAATTTCAATAACAAAATATCAACAATATTGTTAAATAAATGAAAAGGAGTAATGGTTCATTAAAAGGACACAATGGTTCAATTCCATACCTTTTGGAAGACTATATAAAAAGAAAGGTATGGCGAAAGGAGAGTGTCTCTATGGTCTAATTTAGAATATCAAAATACATACAAAGTCCAAGGAATAATTTGAAACATTCACATGAAGTGAGGTGGAAAGGAGGAGCTAGGGAGGATTACAATCCTCTAGAGATTGAAGCCTGAACAACAGGAAGTTGTAGCTTCCTTTCAAGTTGTTTCTTGGAGAAACATGAAGTTATAGCTTCCTTTCAAGTTGGTGCTTGGAGAAACAAGGAATTGTATCTTCCTTTCAAGTGGGTTCTTGGAAAAATAGGCAGTTGTATTTTCCACAAGTTGGTGCTTGAAAATAGGGGATTGGTGTCTCCTTGAGTTGGTGCTCAAGAGGGATTGGTGTCCCTCAAAATTTGCATCTTGTAATTCATATATAAACATTGTATTTTCAGTTAAAAGATTATTTGTTTTTAAGATAAAACTATGTCGTGTACTTCATAGTTCATCTATTGTTGTGTATTGATGAAATTAATTTTTTAAAGGGATTGTTAAAAATAAAAAACAACAATATTGATTCACCCCCTGCTCTTAGTATTGAACATTATTCTAACATTTTATTACCATGTCAAACTACTTATGAATTTTGTAAAGGGGTACGAGTTAGATATGCCTTTTTATTTAATGAATAGTTTGAACAAAATGGCTTTATCTATACAACATAACCCTAGATGTTTAGAGGGTAAATTGTTTCATTTCGAGTTAATAAATATGTTGTTTGAAGTTAGACTTCAAGAAAAGAATGAAAATCGGGATAAATTCCTAATTCGTAATCGTTTTGTTAAGGCTTCATAATAGAAAGAGGCCAAAGGGTCGAAATGAACAAGTACCGAAAACATATTTTCTAGTAAAAAGCCGAGGGTTTCCAAGTTGGAAAGCTTGGAAACAAGATGAAAGATCTTGAAAGTTGCTGAGTTGGAAAATATAGAACCAGAAGACGAGGAATTAGATCATGAAGATGCAGAAAAGGTTACTAAAGCTGAGAGGTTACATAACTAGAAAAGAAGAAAATAAAGACACCAAAACCTAAGACAACAGAGAAGAAGAATATAATTAAATAGAATATAGAAAAAGAGGCCATGATTTCAAACCCTAAACCTCAAAAATCCATAGGACGACCTCAAGGAAGAACACCCAACAAAATTAGCAAAGTCAAGGACAGTGAGTTGAAGACATTAGATGAAAATTCAAAATATCGTGAACTAGGAGGTAGAAAAGAGGTTGTGTAGAACAAGAAAATGAATATATAGGCCATCATGCACATAACAATTGGGAGTATGATGAAATATTTAGTTGCACAATAGCATGATAGTATCCAATATCAAGACAAGGAATTCCTTGAACTTGAACAATCTGACAAGGATCATACAAACAGTGTGAAGAGGAAAACTCCAAATAAAATTTTAGATCTGAATCATTTCTTACTCCATCTACCAATATTAAATTTTGAAATTATGACTCTTAAGAGGTAGATAGAGGATTTATTCAGTTCATGATTGACTATGAAATTCATAAAGCCACCCAAATTGATAAGGAACCAGTAATTGACCCCATTTCCACATATTTAAAAGAGAGGAGAATTAGAAAGATAGGGAAATTAAAGGAATATTTCAAGGAGTTGACACTCCTTGATAATCATATTAAATCATAAAATGCATTTTTGAAAGACAAAATTTCTCAGTTTCAAAAGGATAAAGAACAATAGGAATCTCAGAAGAAATTGCTAGCAACAAAGGCTAGAAAATGGTACATGCAAAACATGTTTGGTAGAATCAAGACTAGGAGATTGAGGAAAAATATGAATAAAGTAAGGAGTTAGGGACAAGCCTCATCTCCATGCTTGGACATTTTGAGTGTTGCTTCAAATAGAACTTAGGATGGAAGGGGTCATCAATTTTGAAATTTTTTTGGAGGAAGAAGAGAGTCATTTTGGTTGCATGAGGACATGCAACATCTTTTGTGTGGTGAATGTGTTGAGTCCTCAAAACAGACTCCTTTTGTCACATTCCTATCCTAAACTTTCATACAAAATCCCACATCTATGAACTACTTATATCTTATTTTATCCCTTTTTTCCATAAAATCATGATTATCTACAAAATATGTGTATTGAAGAATGCTAAAGGTAAATTGTTCGTTTTATGCTTAATTCCATTATTCTTTATGAAAATTTTATTTAATTAGTTATTATTTTAATGAGTAGATACATAATATTTGATTCTGTAGCAACCCAAGATACAATTTTGTATCCTAGCCACTAAAATTCTTTTCTACAGTGAAATTTTCATTCTATAGGGACACAATTACTTTAGGACTAAACCACGACTTATGGAAGATTCCAAATCCATCCTTGAAGCTCATCCACTTATCAGAACAATCCAAGGATCCTCTAGATTAGTACATAAGGAAAGTCAAACTCACGGTCAAACATGTACAAGTGGCGGAGTTGCACAAGATGCCTTTTATCAAATCAGTGCAAGAGAATAGATCGGGATCACATGAGAGAAATACATGCATTATGTGATGAATTTATCCAACACATGGATGATCAATATTATTCCATACATCCATGAAGTTTTTATATTTGATTCCACATATACGCATGTGTAATTTGTTTGTAAACATTTTGTGAGATCCATGAAGTGAGGATCTATGTGATCTTGTATACATTGTATAAGTATGGGTTATCAAACCTCCATAAGAACATGTATAGGCTTCTTGATATTAGATTGTTGTATTCATATTGTTGTTTGAATTAATATAAGTTTTGGTTACTTTACATTCATGTGAGTTACATATTTGGAGTTTATAAAGCTTAATTCTCATATGATAAGTAGTGTTCCCCGAGCCAAGAGGGCCCCTTGAGGAGGATTACACTATTCAATTTCTTAATTGTGGGTATTTTTTTACTTGTTCAGTTTTGATATTTTATATTTCTGTTCATTTCCTTTATGCAATTTTATTTATTTATATTTACACAAGATAGTTAACACATTGGACATTAATTGAATAATTGATTGTTATTTTCACAACAGGAACTCTCATTGACTTAGATGATTGAAACATTGTCATTAACATTCCAGTAGATTGATGATCCTAAGTTCTTAGAATTATATTTGTGTCTTTATAAATATTTTTCTGCATCATTAGCAAATACTTTGGTCTTTCTGGAGCTGAACAAAACTCTATTTATGCAGCCAAGGCAGTGAAGAGTTTTTCCTTATGCATAGTTAAATAGATTAGAAGACTAGTACCTTCATATGTTTTGAATTTCACGTCATCAGTTTATGATCCCCAGGTTGATGATTTAATGTAGTATATTTCACCTAATTGAATTGATTGACACAACCCCATCTAGATCACTAAACAACTTCCCAAGTTTTTAAAAACATGTGGGCCCCTCTTTCTTACATTTATTTAAGGTTTTTTCTTATCCCAGTTTCCATGAAAAAGTGCATTTGAATTCAAGCCTTATAGTTGGGCTTTCAATTACTCAAAAGTTTGAATAGTTAATAAATTTTCTATTTTCTTGATACTTGTGAATTTTTGAAAACTTTTCTTATTCCTAGKAAAATTGTTTTTTGTTATTTGAATAAATGTGTAACTAATAAGTCCTTTTTATTTCCTCTGCATTTCATAACTTCAAAAGGGAGTTTCTAGCTTAATAATTATTAATTAATTTAAAATTTTGGATTATTTCAAAATATTCCTAATTCCTTGATCGACACCTCCCCAAATATTTCATTGATTTAGGAAGTGACCCAATCACAAAATCAATCCTAAGTTTGAAATCTATACCCTTTTTTCCTTGAACTATGACGATTTCAAAATCAAGCCCAATCCATGGAGCATACCCCTTTCCCAAGAAGCCTTGGGTTATTATTCCAAATCCCCCAATTGTAGCATCCCCAACCCCTAGTTGGGACATTCCACACAACAATTCTCCTCTCTAATACCAATTAATTACGATTATGCTCTATATATGAATGCAAATGAATTCCTGACAGCATATCAATTTTATAATTATACATGAAAAACCCATAACGAAAAAAAAAAATATTCACACAATAATTATAACAAACACATAGAAGACACTTATATTTTGTAATTTAGTGACTCGTTGTAGAACTTAGACATTACTCCCATCCATAGAATTTGTTGCTCAGAAACGTTTAGCAATAGATCACCCCCAAGTTGAGGAAATAAACTCCACAAGAGTGCATACTTCCTAATCCAAACTAAGGTCTAACAGACAACAAAAAATAGCTTAATCCAAGGTGCCAACTTAAAAAACCATTATCAACTCATATCCTCTCATTCTCCATAGTGTATCCCACCCCATGAAGGATACCCCTTCTATGCCTAAAATTCCTTTGATCATTACGCTTCCCTTCTAGGGCTTCACCAACAGACCAAACATGAAGTCTCAAAGTGTTGTAGCACCTAGAACTCAAGATATCTCTCAGAACTGCAACACCCCCTAACTTAGAAAACTAGGAAAATAATTCCTAGAATTCCCATGGACCTGATGACTATCTTATTTAGTATGCACAAAGGATTAAAAACATGCTTCTTCAACTCAAAATACCAAGGTTTACTAGTTGCAATCAACTCTAAAGTTTCCCAAGTACAGGTATAGATATAGATGGAAGGAAGTGTATGAATGGTAATAACAATAGATGAGATTGATTGGAATGATAGGAAAATACACTAAGTTCCCACAATATATGTAGCATCCCCAACATCCCACTGGGCTATGCCACATAAAATTTTCAAACTGTATACAAAATTAAAACATATAGAAACTCTGTAAATGCACGGATTCATATGGAATAATAGTAAAAATACACGTGCAACACACACAAGAAAAACCCATAAAAATTAATGCATAATTAATAATGCAACACATAATTTAACACACAATTGACACTTATCTTGGTAAAAATTATCACCATATGTGTGCATACCTTCCATGTTCCTCCCAGCCTTAGACCACTGTTAAGGTCCTAACCCGCACATAGGTAGATCAATGTATTCGGATGTAATAAAGGTCAATATTAATAAGACCTTTCAATAAAATAGAATAAGGCAGATGTAAGAAGACCTAATAGAATCTTTCACTTCTAGAAGGGTCTTCCTCTAGATGATTCTCTTAATAGACATATTTAGTATAAATAAGGGTCGAGGGTATGAAAACCCTAGCTGGGAGATTATTGTAACAGAGCGCTGCTCTACTGGAGGTTGCCCCCTCGAAGAGGCCTGTGAACATTGCTATCTGAATCAAAGTGTTCTTTCTGTTGCTATTTCGTATATCATTTATGTGTATTGTGAAGATTATGCTGGATATTTTACTGTTATTCTGTCATTTCTAGCATTTCATTTATGTTCTGCATATTTTATATATCTGGTATCTTGCAAGTGGTATCAGAGCACTTTCCTTGGCAGAAATTGTGGGTATTTTTTTTCAGGGTAGAGACATATTGCAACGTCTTTAAGCCACAAAGATCTGTCATTACGCGCATAAACCCATGATTGAGGGATTCATACACGCAGGAAATACAAGTGGTTCTTAAGCACACATCTGTTGGCCACCCTTGTAACCCTTGTTGGTACCCCTTCGAGTGGTAGCGCATCAGACAACACCTGTGTACGGATCGGCCTAGATTTCCTGAAGTCCTCTGTAGATAAACCTATCGGCCGCCAAACTGCTATAGTGTCACCGAGAAAAGCACTCGGGAAGATACTCTCTAGTATCTGGGTAGTCGGGTAGTACGGCTAAGGGTACAGTCTATCCTCCTTAGTTAGTGCCCTGAGATATTGGGCCGAGTACTA
>JASDQU010223079.1:5022-17567 GCA_032191745.1 Picea mariana
GATTGTATGCAAAAGTTACGACCCCAGGAAGTTGATGTACTCACTTACCCAAACGGGGCCCACATGACTTTTGGCACTTCATCTCCTAGGGTTAGGTTTTTGGATGTCTAGGGTTTTTGGCATTCCTTCTTATTGTAAAAAGGCCTTCAGAGCCTCATTGTAATCATCTTCTTGTGAATGCGAGTAGCCGTCACATCTCTTCTCAGAGATAAGCTACCACCATTCTAGCGAGTCTTTTACTCTGTATTTTTACAGTATCTGTACATTTATTTCATTATTAGAAATCGTGTATTACTGTATCTCTTTTTTTATGGTTGCATCTCTGATATATTTCTGTTATATTATTGTATATATGCTATATCTCTGTGCATTTCTTTATTATATCTCTACTCTCATTTCGTGCCAAAAATAATCTGGATCAAGGCGGCATTGTGCTGACGTTTATCCTTCTCCCTACATAAGTCAATTCTATATTCTTCTCTGATACCACTCCTAACGCAAACTCCCTTCCCTCTAAATGGTTGACTTACCTTGTGGTCTTGTATCATTTGAATTACTAAGTTAGAGCAACTCCTTGGGTCCCTACAACACCCTAAACTATTGTACCCACATGCACGGGATCTTCCGCAAGTGACCACGGATATGGCCGTGGGTCTACCTCCTTCATGGTTTGGACTTCGGTTATGTCTTGAATCCTTTATTCACTCCTTCCCTAAGCTCTAAGCTCCGAGTCTCCAAACTCATGCCATGCGTCTCCTCAGATTGAATGGAAACAAAATGGTTCAGACTTCGCGACCCTGCAAAACTTTAGGCCTTTCACTCACAACCTCCAATCTCCTAATTTCATAATCCTTGGATCCTGTCACCATGTGCTCTGTTGTGATCAAAGTTCTATATTGAATCATGAATTTGGATTTCATGACTTTTCTTCCTCCAAATTTCCAACTTGTCGAACCTCCAAAGTACCAAAATACTTGTTGTTTCTCCTCCTTGAAACTTCCCTAGATCTGACGGCCTGGAATCGTTCTTCTCCTTATGAGAAGGAACCTCGTTCACTAATGTTCAATGAAGACTCCAAGGACTTCTCCCCTTGAAGTTTTTTGTTTCTCTTCCTCCTAATCTTTCCTTCTCTGATTTTGTTCCTCTTAACAATATCTTCGACACTTAGTCGAGAATTTAACCTGTGCACACCTTGCAACAGATCTCTCTCCACACTTCAACCTTTTTGGATGACTTCGCACTCCTTGCGAATATTCTCCAACCACTTCTATCCTTCGTTATTGAATCACTCTATCCTCCCTGAGCTTTCGAGTCTGAAAACTCTGTCGTGCACTCCTTGTGGATGTCGATGCGCTCCTTGCATACGCATAAGTATCACTATCTCTTCTAATCTTTCGAGTCTAAACAAACTCAGTCACACACTCCTTGCAGACACTATGCACACCTTGCACTCACTCAAATGAAAAGACATACTTGAAACTTACCTACTCTTCACAATGACTCATACATTCAAAAAAGCAAATGTAGTCATGGATCCAAGAACATAAACAATAGAGAATTGAAAAATAACAGAAGTTCTACCATTCATTCAGATAGATACATACCCATACACACATTTGGGACAATTTTCCTATGTTATATTCATCCAAATGAAATTTACATACATTCATACAATTTTCTCTATATCTCCCAGCTCTTAGCTTACAATGGCAATCTACACATACTAGATTCAGTTGCTACAACAACTATCAACAACAATTGACAACCACTTTCCCTACAAAAACTGACAACAACCGTCACTGGTAAATACTACAAAGATTTATACAAGAGGTTCTCTTCGAGCATTCCCTCCAAATACTCTACGCTACCTTAAATGGAATTGATTGATATCAACTACTTAATGCCTTTTTCAATAAATATTGTGTTAGATAGATAAAAGCGCAAGGTCCAAATCTATACTGTGATCTGATCTATAAAACAAAATACATTTCCCCATCATCATTCGTGATTGCTTGGCCTCCAAACATTTAAATACATTTATAACTCAAAAATATTATGTCATATATCACATTAATACATTGATCAGTTTGAAATTCAAAATATTTCAAAATGTGCACTAATTCACCCAGCTGCCCTCCACGCTTGTGCTTTGTTGGCAATGCTCCTACATCACTTTGTAAGGGCCCATACTTTCCCACATGTTTGAAATCTTAGGATATTTTCTAAAAATATTTCTTAGTTTATACAACACTCTAGGAAAGTTTAAAAGATCAAGTAACGGGCTCATACATGCCCACATGTCTACAATTCTAGGAAAATTTCAAAATATTTTCTAGTTTAGACAATATTCTAGGAAGTTTAAAGGATTTGTAAGGACCCACTTGTCCACATTGCTAGTTCTTTAGGGATTTAAATATTACACAAGGTTGTACCAATGAAACATAGTAAGCTAGATAAGAATATTTGTAAGGAACACAGGAAGTCCACATGCTGCAATCTCACACTTAACTTATTAAAAATATTTTGCACACTTTTCACTTTCTTGCACACAAAGACACTCCTCACACACATAATTTTTATTAGAATAGTGGAGGTCGAAGTAGGATTTATTCAAAGGAATTCTGAAAGATCCGACTACTTCTTTGGAAATTAACCACACCAATTCAATTCAAATGAGGTTGGTCCATGACCCCAATCTCTTAGCCCACCACATCTAAAAAAATTTTAAGAACACACTAAAGTTTCCTCCACGGGAGGTGCCAAAATAATTTTTTTAGTCTAGGTAGGATTCTGGGGGTAGACATCCAAATAACCCCCCATTATCAGGTTCTCACATTTTGAAAAAATAAAGGTTGAGAATAGGGATCTTTCAAATCCTCCAAGTCAGGTGTTCCTACACCATAAGGCAGGGAGATACCCGTTAAGGGTCGAAGGCCAAGGTCCGGTTGTTCTGTGCATCCCTCCTTGAGTCACCCAACTCTTTTGAGGACATCCAACCCATGACCCATTTCTTAGGTTGAAAATATAAATGTTGCACTTTGACTGAGGTACTTAGTGTCCCAACATAGGATATCCACCTAGGTGGCGGTTGTGGGCTACAATCGCACCTTGATAAAATTTTGTGTGGCTATTGGGAAATATCTCCAGCTCTTTCAAGATATGCACCCTCTACCCCTCATTATAACTGATTACTTCAACCTTCACTAGTTCCTCTTCCGGTGGCTTCACACCCCACTGTTGAGTGCCATTGGAAGTCTCAGTGATACATTGAGAAGAAGGGTGATAGGTATTTTAGGACACGAGAATTTTTTTTTGTTGTTCCCCTATGCGGAAAAAATACACCTATCCACATGCTTGTTTATTTACAATTGATTTATGTATGATGTTCATTTTATTACATGAAATTATGAGTTATACTATCTTGTGAAGGTCAAAAATATACTAAGATCTTGTTCATTTATTTCTCTCTTGTCACCATTTGCACACATTCACTTTGCTATTCAGAACCATAGGGAAACCAAAAAATCCCCGTCGTTCTAGACACTTGCATAATGTCCCTCCTATTATAGGAGGAGTTGCTAGTCTTTCCAACTCACTTGCTCAACCATCTTGCACCCCAATGAGTGCTACTATTTTGGGATCAACTTTATTTCGTTCCATTATTCTTGGGTCAAATACCCAAGGCCATATGTCTATTGTCTCTCCTTCATAAGGAGGAAGGGTTCAAACATCTTCTCAAGGAAGAAGCAAAAACCCACCAAATCCCTCTCAAGGGACAGGTCCATTACCTACACACACAATGGTTGGAACTAATCCTCCACCAAAAATCCCTATGCGATACATGAAATCCCTCAACATTCTTGATTTAACCAAACTCGTGAATGATCCCATTTTGCATGGTGCCACTTGGCCCAATATGCCTACCATATTGCCTTCAAATATTCCAAAGTTTGAAGGAAAACCTGGGGAAGATCCCACCAACCATGTTATGACCTTCCAATTATGGTTCTCTTCAAACAACATCATGTATGATTCCATCTGCTTGAGGTTATTTCAAAGAACTCTCACAGGTTCATCAACCAAATGGTATGTGGACAAAAAATCAGAGTCCCATGTGACCTTTGAATCATTGGCCAAGGACTTTTTGTCCTTTTCTAATTACCAGTTCATCATGTAACTGGTTTATAAATCCTCTATGAGTTCAAGAAAAACACTATCCATATCAACAACCACATCCATGAATGGCGTCAACGACATAGTTTGTGCAAATCATAAAACACCAAAGAACAATGCCTTGATTGGTTTCTTAAATCACTTGTCTATGTTATTTCCAAGGATGTATCATACACATTTCCTTAATCAGAAGAGGAAGCCATCAGCAAGGCCCAATAGTTTGACCTCATATATTCTCAATCAGGTTACTTGTACACAATATTTCTTGTTGCACCCAGACCCATACCATTTGGCTAGGAAAAACCTGGGATGTCCCACCCTACATATGGGTTGATTGGTTCTATGACAGAAATCAACCCTTACGACCACCTTTCACCTACTTATGGCACAAATTAGTATCCAAAACCATATGGAGGGATGTATTATTACCCTCCCCCCACTCACCAATATTCGTATCCTATTGTTCCCCCTTAGTCATTGGGGGGACCCCCACCGATACCCCAGATGCATCTGGTCTCTCGATCAAGTGCGGGTCCACCCTTGACCCCCACATATGACCCTAACAGTCGTGGAAGTACCTCAACTTCCTATATGCCATATGGATCATCTCCACAAAAAAATCCATATTTTCCATTTCCTGGTCCTCCCCAATTGATTGGTCCTCCCCAATTGATTGCTCCTCCACCAGGACAACCACATGTTGGCATTAATTTTGTTCAACCCTATCCCATTTAAAAGGCTCATAATTTTGAATAGATGAACATGGAAAATCTGTCTCACCAGCCGAATAATGCCAAGAAGAAAGGAAAAAATCAAAACAATAACAACCCGGGACTAGGAGGAAATAACCCCCAATAAAACTCCCCCATTGGCGAAAACCAAAATCAAGAAAACCAAAAACCCCAAGGGGGAAACAATAGCAGCCAACCACAAAAAGGGAAGAACAATCAACTCATAACTAAATTCCCTTTTTCTCTATTTGGTGAGTATGGTCATTATACTCACCACTGCCTCCAAATTTCTGATTACAAATAGATGAATGAATCCATGAACACGCAACGCCCTCCAGATTCGCCTACCCCTCAACAAGCCCCACAACATTATTTTCAACCACCACCTCCGACCATTTTGCAAAACCATGTTCCACACCAAGGTGTGATGAATACCCAATAAGAGATAAACTCAACCCCACCACAAATGCAGCAATATCAAAAATTGGGTCCCAATCAACCCTGAAATCTGGTCGATCGCAATATCCTCCTTACCAGTGAAGAAGAGATTATTCTGCAAACACATGGTCATCAATACAGCCTACCTCCTGACCCTACCCCAACCACCTCAGAAATAGCTCCAGCTTCAGTCGAGAAACCTCAAATTATTCCCCACCCTAACATTGAACCAAACCCTCGTTTACCCCGCATGTCGTTACAACGGAATGTACATAACCCTCATGCTAGGGAAACCCATAACTATAGTTTGGTCGATGACTTAACACAGTGTTCTTCAGCCATACTTGTATTGGAGGTCCTCCAAACCTGTCCATCACAGTGAAAATCATTTCTTTCTTCCTTAGGGGCAGTCGACCCGGTTGATACTCAACTCATCACCTTTGATATAGATAGTGGAGAACCACGTCTCCCCATCCTAGTAGATTTTAGATATTAGTCAAGATCCATAACATCATAGTTCATCAGTGCATCATCAATGAAGGTGCATCCATATGCATCACGTCCAAAGTAGTATGGAAGAAACTCAACTCACCTGAACTAGTATCATCTTCCATCACCCTGAGATCTTATGACGGTCGACCATCATCCCCTAAAGGGATTTTCCAAAATGTCCCCATAGAACTTGGGGGAAAAGCCATCCTGAATGACAATGAAGTTACCAACGCTCCACTTGATTACAATATCTTGTTCGGACGTAGCTACATGTATGCTATGAACGTGGTATTCTCTTCTGTGTTTCATATGATGTTGTTCCCCCACAATGGGAAAATTGTGACCGTCAACCAACTTACACATTACGAGACTAATCATTATGCCAGCATTGATAACATTCTTCCCCTTGTTTGCACTATCTCAGATGCTTTTTCAGTCATTGACATGGATCCTGGAATACTCAACGAACCATCATTGTTGGGGGCATATCATGGAGCACCACCTCTCCTACACCCTTCTATTTCAGCAGAAGTGTGTGTAGAGTCTTCTAATGGAACAGATGTCGAAGACAATACTCCTCTTAGAGAGGCCCATCCCCACATTGAAATTCCACTAGTTGAAGAAATACTACCTCAAGAATTCCCTGAAAACACAACCACGCCACTTGTCCCAGATTCCCCCCCACCCCCCCTCCAGGGGAAAATCCAAGTTTGGGAGACAGTCCCCCAAGACATTACCCAAATCCTCTTTTTCTACCCCCCCACCTAGAGTCCAAGCATTCCAGGTAGCTGCTATTCTCACCCTTATCAACTTAGTTCTTGCCATCCATGTATGCTATCTCCATCCACCCTCTATGGTTCCTACACCATCTATCCCTCCTCAGACAGAGAGATTACCAATGAAGATCTCAGTACAGGCTCTTGCCACAACACCCCCACCCCCAACTAGCGAAAACACCACCACCATTGGGGGCAGATGAAGGAGGAACGATCCCATAGCTCTGCTCCCTCCTCCAGATCAACCTCCTTGCACACTATGTGAAAGAGGAGGACACCCCACCAACAGATTTCCTACTCTTCCCAAGTTACACAATCTTATCCAATCCCTTAGAGCAACCCATTTTCTTGATACTCCACCAAGTACATCCACCGCTACTACAGAGTCCTCAACCACATGAAAGAAAGGGTTACATACCAATTTTTTGTGTGCCATATGATCAGAATATGGCCATTACACTCATCATTTCCCAGATCTACCTCAATTTTGCTAAACATTAACCACAGTATGCCAAACATCTCTCACTTATCCCCCTCAATCTCTCCCCATGGAGGCTCACACTACTGACATTTGTTATATTTCATCGTCAGTCCCCGAGTGAATGAGGTATCATCCACAATATCATGAAATTTGGTTTATGTCAAGCGATCCATCACACCCCGTACACGATATCCCTTCTACGTCCTCACCCCTTCAGGACAATAACACTTACCCATTGATAGTTCCCCCTGCCACCTCTTAAGATCCCCTATATTCTCACAGTTTACACTATGACAAATATATCCTGGAGGAGATAACTACCCTTGATTTCCCATGGAATGTGTTCCATCATCGAGCACTTTTCCTTTCACAAGAGGCATTTCACCATCTTACCCAAGCCTCCCTATGCACAATCGAAACCAAGGATTTTATTTATTCGGGTCATATTGACTGGTTCAAAAACCCTATCCTTGCCCCCAATGCTTTTGAATAAGGAAACATGGCCAACATCTCCCCACCGTCAAAATTGAAATTTCCATTAAACCAGGAATTGTAGAAGAGATCACCATTGGTGCCACATGATCCCTTGAAGAAATCATTGCTTACAAATCTCTCTTTTAGGAATACCAAGATATTTTTCCTAGTCATATACGAAGATTCCTGGCCTCAAACCTTCTATAGTAAAACATTGAATCGACACATGGCCAGATATCACCCCTGTTCGTCAAAAGAAAAACCTCGTTCACCCATCCAAAGAAGCAACTATCAAATTCGAAATTGACAAGTTATGTGAAACCTGGTTCATTTACCCCATTGCGTACACTTCTTAGGTCTCCAACCCGATCCCCATTAACAAAAAATAGGAAACTATTCGCGTCTGCACCAACTTTCGTGACCTCAACCACGCTTGTCCCAAATACATATTCCCAACCCCTTTCATTGACTCAATAATCTATGATTGTGTCGGTCAAGAGGAACTATCCTTTATGGATGGGTTCTCTGGATACAATACAATTCAAATCCACCTGACATATAAGCACAAAACTTCTTTGACAACCCCTTGGGGTACCTTTGCTTATCGCATCATGCCTTTTGTACTAAAAAATTTCGTTGCTACGTTTCAATGGGCCATGACCTACATTTTTCATGATATTTCTCGCATCATCCTTGCTTATTTGGACAACCTCACTGCTCGATCTAGAAAGTGAACCCATCATTTAGACGACTTATGCATCATTTTCCAACAATTTCGCCAATATAATATCCTCTTGAACCCACTCAAGTGCGTCTTTTGCATCACTATCGGACGCCTCCTCAAGTTCATTGTCTCCCAACATGACATCACTGTGGACCTCCTCAAGGTCCAAGCTATGACAAAAATTCCACCACCTAGGAATTTATGCCAACTATAGAGCCTACAAGGCAAAGACAACTTTTTACGTCACTTTGTCCCAGACTACGCTACTCATGCACATGGTTTTATCTGCCTACTGTGACATGATATCCCATTTCGATGGGACAAACATGCTCAAACAAATTTTTATTATTTAAAAGCCACCGTATCTAATTACCCTTTGATTAGTCCCCCAGACTATGATCATGATTTCATCCTCTACTTATCAGCCTCTATTTTTTCAGTAACAGGAGTCCTCATCCAATTAGGGGATGATAAGAATGAGCATGTGATTTAATACATTAGTAAAAACCTTTCAAGGCCACCCCTAAATTATAATGATAATTAGAAACTTGCATTAGGCATCATCCTCACAGTACAAAAACTACGACATTACATTTTTCTTCGAACTACCATGGTCATTGCAGATTCCAACCCCATGTATTACTTGCTTAGTCAATGGTAGATTAATGGAAAATTTTCCCAATGGATCATTATCCTCTAGGAATATGATATGGACTTATATACTCCCAAAAGAAAGAAATCTCTAGTCTTAGCTGAACTCATTACAACTTTTCCCTCGGATGCCAAAGATTCCCCCATGAATGAGGATTTCCCCAATGAACACCTCTTCTTCATCCCCTCTGTTGACCCCTGGTATGATGACCTCCTCATCTACCTTCGTACATAGAAGTTTGGGTCTCATCTCTCTCGAGTTGATCATTGACACATTCACCATCATGCCCCCCGATACCTCCTTATTGAAGACATTCTCTATCGATGCGGGGTTGATACCATCCTTCAATGATGTCTTACCATTGATGAAGCTGACAGAGTCTTGAATGATTTCTACAACTTCTCTTGCAGTGGTCACCTCTCATGTATGTCCACCACCCAAAAAATCATTCTAGCAGGGTACATCTGGCCCACTTTGTTTCATGACTACATCCATGTTGTTAAGTGATCTGACAAATTCCATGATGCAGGAGCATCGCCAGCGCCAAGTGAGCGTGGGGCAAGCACCAACGCATTTTGGAATATGATAAAATTATTTGAATCATTCTGAAGTTGGATGTGCCAAACTTAATGTAGTAATTAAGGAAGGGTGTACTTCCATATTGTAAATAGACCTTGAGCATCTCACTCTCATTTGTGTTAGGTGAAGGCATTTATGTTAATGAATGTAAGTAGGTAGAATTGAATTCCTAGATTAGACAGTTTTAGGAACTGGAGGGAAAACGGATATAGACACCCTCACTTGTATTATTGTAACATTAGAGAAAGAGCATAAAGGAGAATAAGTAGAGAGCTGTGTAGAATAATTCCATGTACAGAAGTTATGGATTAATATAAAAAGGCTTTGATTCAGACTCATAGTGTTAAAATATTTTTTGTGTATGTATTTTTGAATGTTATGCTCGCGAATGATTTACTCTTTCTATCACGCAATTGCTTTTATGCTATGTATGAATGATTTCTTGATTGAATGTTTGAAATCTGAGAGGGAGAATAAGAAATGAATTTCAATTGTTTCTCTGTCTGAGTGAGTAAAATCCCTACAAGGAGTGCAGTGGAGTTTGTCCACAAGGAGTGTGTTGATAGAAGTCGGAATTCATCTCTGAAAGCTCAGGAGAGACAACAATTGCTCTCATTTTCACAGAAGTGTAAGTTAAGCACAAGAGCCGTGAAAGGTGTGCGCAGGCCAACTAGAGTTTCAGGTTTTGTAACCTGAATGACTTGTTGAGAGACTGTTGTTGTAGGTGTGCGCAGAGTCGAAGGGAGTTCAACACTTGAAAGTGTTTGAAGGTCTGTCGCAAGGAGTATGAGGAGGGGTTTTCTTCAAGGACTTGAATCTTCAAAGTGGTCGAAGGGAGGAAAGAGACCAAGTACCTTGAAAAATTGGAAGGAGGTGAAGCAACGTCGTGCTGTAGGAAGAAAAGTTCCACGGAGAGAGATACTTTGTTTAATTTGTGCAAAATTTCTCAAGGGAAGATACAGACGGTCGGAATTCTCCGTAGAGAATTCACAAAGTCCCGTGAATCATCAGATCTGACAGAGTAGCAGGGGAGTTATGACGAGTATTTTCAAAGGGTTCAGGTTCAGAGGAGAGATAGAGCAGTAGATTCAATCCAACAAGGTCTGTTAGATTTACTTATGGATTTCCATTTCAGGTTTTCATGAATTGAATACCTGAAATCCTTGCATCAGGACTAGCGAAATCGTGAAGTCCGAAATCCAAATGGAATGAAGATCTGTTGAAAAGTCAACCTTGCGAATGCATCGGAGTTTCGGAAATTCAGGTTTCAAGGGTCTAAAGAACAAGGCACTTGACCACTGGATTCACGAAATCGTGAAGTCTGATCTCCCAAAGTGCGGAGGGAGATTCCACGAGGTTTTGTTATGGGTGTAGGTTTCTCGGAAGAGAAATAGAAGAGCCAATTGTTGAGAGCTCGTCGGGCCAGTGGAAGAAGAATGATCCTGTGTGCATGGACTTCCCGACCTGTGGGTAGGGAGGGCTGAGTCAACTTGGTATCAGAGCCCAGAAAGGTTTCTTTGCTTTCTGTAGCAGGGAAAAAGATAATTCACCATGCCGCCAAGAAGGGACAGGCAAACACCCGATCCGCCAGAGGACAGGGAAATGCTGAGAAGAAGGGGTAGGAAGATGCCTGATCTATCCATAGAGAGAGAGAGATGCGTGACTTACATGCCAGACTTGAAGACATGGAGAAAACACAGAGGTGCACAGTGGGTGCTGGGGATCTCAGTGATTCCAAAAGAGAAAAATGAGGTTGAACATGAAGGGGAAGAAGTTGCAACCGAAGATGCAACAAACGAATGCATGATTAGGGCTATTGCAAGAATGGGTGCAAGAGCGAAGATGGACATTCCAGTTTATGAGGGAAATCTAGATGTAGAGGAGATTCTAGACTAGATTAGAGCTCTGGACACATATTTTGACTATGAAGATGTAAAAGAGGACAAGAAGGTCAAACATGCTATCATGAGATTAAAGGGACATGCAACATTGTGGTGGCATGAGCTACAAGCTGACAGACGCTACCAAGGCAAGCAGAAGATCAATAGTTTGGACAAGATGATCACAAAGATGAATGCGAAGTTCATTCCCGGGGATTATCAAATTACTCTGTTTCGAAGAATGAAAACTTTGAGATAGAAGCTGATGACAGTGAAAGAATATACTGAAGAATTCTACAGGCTGAACATCAGGGCAGGTCATCGGGAAAGCGATGATGAAAAAGTTGCCAGGTACATTAATGGCTTGAGATACGACATTCAGGATGAGATGAGCATGGTGACCATCCGAATGGTGGAAGATACTTATCAGATGGCTCTAAAAGCTGAAGAGAAACTGAGCCGAAAGAACGGTCAGAGAGGCAAAGGTAGAAGTCAGCCCAAAGGCAAATCAGCTGCCTAGGATAAAAATCAAAAACCCAAGGAGGACTGGAATAAACCTCAGACTTGAACTGAGAAAGGTGGAAGCTCACAGAGAGGGAAATATGTTGAACAGAGAGGGCAACATACCGAACAGAGAGGAGATTATGTTGATAATAATATTTTTCCTCGTACCAGAGGTAGAGGAAGAGGAAGAGGTGGAGTGATAACATGCTTCACATGCGGAAAGGCTGGACTCAAGTCTTACGAGTGTGCAAACAAAAATAAAGAAGGAGGTGAGGCTCACATCACCGAAGCACAGAGGTGAAATATTGAGGCAGAAAATGTTGAAGGCAGAAGATGGTTGATGATGCGAAAAGTTCTTTTGATGCCAGAGAAGGAGGTGGAGAGTTTGGTCCAAAGAAAGAGACTTTTTCGTACTGCATGCAAGACCAAGGATAGGGTATGCAAAGTCATTGTGGACAGTGGTAGCATAGATAATCTCATTTCAACAAAGATGGTAGAGAAGCTGGAGATGGAGACGATTGATCATCCAAGTCCATACAGAGTTTCGTGGTTACAAAAAGGACATCAGGTAACTGTCACTAAACAGTGTTTAGTTGAATTTAAGATAGGAGGATATAACGATAAGATACTTTGTGATGTTA